>JAULKR010167674.1:0-20478 GCA_032356305.1 Prasiola linearis
TGACCGCTTCAACTGCCGCAAAGCTTTTTGGAGAAGAAGGTGCTAAATCTGCTGATATTATTGGTAAGCCAACAAAAATCGGCGAAGAAACGTACACACTTGCGGCAATTATCGAAGACGTTCCGACAAATTCACATTTTGATTTCAACATAGCAATCAGTAAGTCGAAAATTGATTATTGGGGAAGTCGGGTTTACGTGCAGAAAAACGAGAATAGCGAAGTAGCTGATGTTGAAAATCAACTAAATCAAGCCTATGCAAAATACAACCCTGATTTGGTAGAAGATGAATTGTACAAATCGCATTTTCTGCAACCAATTACGGGCATTCACCTAAACTCAGATATTCTGTATGAACTCAAAACACCCGGTAACAGAAAGTACATTACGCTGATTGGTTTCTTTGCTTTATTTATCGTCATTATTACGCTGTTCAACTACGCAAATCTTTCACTCGCCATCAAGTCGAAGCAGAGTAAAACGATTGGTGTGAGAAAAGCGATGGGAGCAAAGAGCGGGGCAATTGCGTTGCAGTTTATATTTGAAGGAGTTCTGCTGGCATTCATCGCGTTGCCCGTGGTTGCAGTATTAATTTGGACAATGGTTCCGTACTTCAATGACTTGATGGGCGTGAGCTTAGACGCCAATTTGTTCACAGAACCAATGACATTGCTTCTATTGATTTCTTTAGCGGTAATCATCGGTATTCTGGCGAGTCTTTCTCCCGCTATTCTTTTATCAATGAAAGATACCGTGAGTTTATTCAAAGAAAACTTGCAAAGCAATCAATTTAAGAATTTATCTATTCGTAAGTATTTGGTAATAAGTCAACTGGCTATTTTGATAACCATTACTTCGGTTTCGTATTTTGTCTTTCAACAACTTGAATTCGTTGAAAATAAAGACATTGGATTCAAGAAAGAAGGAATTTTGTACGCCTATACTTCAGCTGAGAATGTGAATGTATTTCAGGAGAAAATGCGACAAATTCCGGGCGTTAAATCGGTGGGAAATGGTTCTACTTTCGGGATTCAACCGTACAATCAATCTACGTACAAATTACAAGGAGACGAAACTGTCTTTGATGATTCCCGACAACTTTACCTCGATTATGAAGCGGTGAAAGCCTACGATTTAACAACAACGCTAAAATCAACGCCCACAAAAAGAACTACGCTCATTAATCGAACTGCCGCAGAAAAACTTGCTGCGTATAAGAAAATAGATGTCAATGAGTTGATTGGATTAACCATTGTAACCGAGCCTGAATACACTGATGAAGAAACCGGAGAAGTAGGTTTTCCTTTTGTAATTGATGGCATTTTTGAAGACATTAATTTATTCTCGTTGCACGAAAAAGTAGAACCCTACTTCCTGACGCTTTCGGATGGTGTGCGTATGGATGGGCGGAGTATAATTTCTTATAATACAAAGAACGAAGCGGAGGTTTTAGCGAAAATAAAATCAACTTACGCCGCATTGAACGAGCCATTTCCGTTAGAGACAGAATTCCTCTCAGAAAATGTGGCACAGCTTTACAAACAAGACCGCCAAACGGCAGATCTACTGCTGTACTTTAACGTCATTGCTATTCTACTTGCCTCGCTCGGGATTGTAGGAATTACCATATTTCTGACCATGGCTCGCACCAAAGAAATAGGAATCAGAAAAGTGCTCGGAGCGTCTGTATTCTCCATTATAAAATCGGTGACAAATGAGTACGTTCTGTTAGTAGGTATCGCCCTCGTTGTCAGTTTGCCACTATCTTTTTACGCCACAAACGAATGGCTTTCTAATTTTGCGTATCAGGTTAATGTGAAATACTTTATGGTTGTATTTGTTGGCTTTGTAACGTTTGCATTTACCGCTTTTATTGTAGGTATTATTGCTTACAAAGCAGCTCAGGCAAACCCGGTGAAGAGTCTGAAAACGGAGTAGAATTTAAAGCTTCCCGAAAGTGAAGTATGTCTTTAATCTAAGATTAATTCTTAACATGTTCTAAGTAAAAACTTATCGCTGATGAGTTTTTGGTTACGCCTAAGAGTCTGTAAATCTTTTTCACATAATAGCGTACTCCGTCAACGGTCATTTCTAAGTGTTCGGCTATTTGAGAGTACCCTAATCCCTGACTCATTAAATCTAATACCCTGATATCTTTAGAACCCAGTTTTGTGAAGTCAACATTAGTAGTACTTTTTACCCCGGTTGCTTTATCTTTTACATTAAAAGAGATTTGGTTCTCTTTCAGAAAAGCTTCTAAAAGGTTTATTTGTTTGCCGTTGTCAGGAATCGTAATTTCAACTATTTTTTGTTTCATCGGTTAATATATGTGTGTGTTTTAATGTCAGAAGGAGAGAATCCCTGAGTCCTTTTAAATGCACTCGAAAAACTCTGCGGAGCCTTGTACCCGAGTATTGCAGCTATTTCTTTTATTCTCTTACCTTGCTTCAGTAATTCGCGGGCGTAGTCCATCTTCTTTTCAATAAAAAAGTCTTTGACAGTTTTTCCGTGCTGCGTTTTGAACTTCACTTTGAGACTACTGATACTCATGTTAGTTAAATGAGCCAATTCTGCGAGTGTAGGTTGGTTTTTTGTTATACTTTCTGCTAAAAAGCTTGAAACCTGAGATATTTTTTCAGTGTCAACAGAGCTCTGCTTTGATTTATTTGTGAGTTCTACAACGCAATCAAAGAATAGTTGTGTTGTCAGACTTGCTTTTTCTAATGAGCCAATGTTTTCTGTGTGAATAGTACGCCCAATTTTTAATGTACTGTCACCACTATACGTTGAGAGTTTTGGAAGATTAATCGACTTTAATGTATCGTATTCATGCCATTCATTCGTGACTAAAAAAAAGTACAAGTGACCGTTGAATTGAGACGGAATGGTGAATTTAAATTGCTGACCTTCACTAAAAGCAAATAAAATCTCTTCATTAATCGCTACAGTAGTATCGAAATTAGCTACTTTTATCGGTTTGTTTCCAAAAAAAACACATAGCATGACTTTATCAGTTCTTGAATTATCTGAAAGAGCGTTGTATTGTAAATTTAACTCTGGTAAACCTGAAACGGGAAATGAAACACCCTCCACGCCTTGTATGGTAGTGAAAGGAAGGGTATAAATACTTTTATCTGTTTTTATAGTTGTTACATTTCTAAATTCCAACTTTCGTAAAACCGCTGAGAAGTTTACCGAGTTGAAAGAAATATCCACGATATTCTTAAGTTTGGTATATTATATTTAGTGTAATTATCCAAAACTACACACAACGGTAATTTATATCTTTAGGCTGTGCCCTAATATCTTCGTAATTTGTAATTCACTGTAAGGATTTCTGATTAATAGGAATCACAACCCACGTAGAAGTACCTACTCCGGGTTTAGAGTCAATTTCTAAATCTCCGTTCAGTAAGCTCACCCGGTGTTTTATATTCATGATACCGTTTCCTCTACTAACATTGAGCTGATTAAACCCCACACCTGAGTCTTCTACGTGAATAAGTAACTTAATTTTACTATAGTAAATTGACAGTTGAATTTCATCTGCGGAGCTATATTTCAGTGCATTATTAAGTAACTCCTGTATTATTCTAAAAACGGTCTGGAGTTTGATTAATTCAATTTTCGTTACCTCACCGTAAGAATTAAAAACGATTTTCTTTTCGGGGTCAATCATGGCGATAAAATCCTGACAGGTTTCGGTCAATCCTACTTCAGCAATAGCCGAAGAATTAAGCGAATGAGATGTAGCACGAATTACCGAATAAACTTCGCTTAAAAGATGCTGTATTTTCGTGTTTTCTTTTGGTAGAGTGTTCTTAATAGCAATCAGAGTGCTTCCTACGTGGTCGTGCAATTCCCGCGAAATCTGTTCCCGTTCTTCTTCTTGCTTGGCTATTATATTTAATTCGTTCTCTTTCTTTAATCGCATGCGGCTTTGCCGATACCAAACAACAACTCCTATTACAGAAGCTACTACGAAGGCAAGGGCAGCTATCATTAAATAACTTAACAACCGGTTATTTCGCTTACTTTGAGCCAATAGATTTTGTTGCAACTGCTGTTGCTTTCTTTTCTTTATAAACTCTTCTTCTAACCTTTCTAATAAAGACACGTCATTATCAAGTGTAGCGTTGCCCCTTCGGGCAATTCTCTTGATGGTTTCGTCATAAAGTCCCCAGTGAATGTTTGCTAACTTATATTGCTGCTGTTGATCGTAAGATTTTGCGAGTTCTTCGTGTGCCCACCTAAGCATGTCCAAATCCCCAATGGTAATTTTTTCGGGTAAAATATCGCCTAAATAAGTTAGAATATTTGATGCTTCTGCTATCGCTTTTTGAGTGTTACCGTTTAGACGTAGATTTTGAATAATGAATAATTGAATGATGTATTGAAAGTTTTCTGCATCAATTTTTTTGCTGATTTCTAATGCTTTTTCAAAACAAAACATGGCGGTTTTGTAGTCTTTTTGCTGCGAAGAATACCTACCCATCAGCGTATTTATATTTATAGTAGTAAAGGTATTTTCCGGCAAGAATTTTTCGTGTTGATTGTAGAAGTCTGCAATTTCTTTAGGGTAGTCGTACATATAGTTCTTCCCCGCAAGTAGATAATACTTTATCTGAAAACCCTCTACCACAATCTCGTACCACTTGTTCTTGCCAGCTACAGCCATTATCTCCTCAATTTCCTCAACTTTCTGAGTCGTCGTCTCTTTGCTGCTACCCCAATGATATACCAATATTGCCAGACGTAATCTGTATTGATCTTTTAGAGGTAAACGCTGAATACTATCTATGTTGCTTAGAAAAAAGAAGAGCGACCTGATAACCGATTCTTGTCCGAAATTCCCGGTTATGAGATAGCCTCCGTAAACATACATCAGCCCGGTAGTATCATTCTGGGCTATGTATTTTTCCTCTAAAGTGCTGAGGGTTGAGTCAGGATGTCTGACAAACAGTGAAGGGTATTCTTCTTCAACTTCCTGACTGTAAGTGGCAGCGTTCACAAACAAAAGAAGGAATATATAGAGTATATTTTTATTCATTGTTTTGTCGCAGGAGTTTCTCCAATTCCTTCACGTTTTTTACGTCAAATTTAATAAAGATTCCATACTTATAGTACTCTACGGTTTTGTGGCTTACTTCCATAATTTGCCCGATCTCCTTATTAGTTTTACCGTCAAAAGCCAGTTCGAGAATTCGCTTTTCTCTAGGATTAAGGCTTAACAATAATTCTTTATTAGCTTGGGTTCGTTTGAGGGTTTCCTCTGCCAGCGGACTAAGGTAGGAAGCTCCGCCACTCACCGCTTTGATTGCTTCAAGAATAACCTCAATAGAGTCTGTTTTAAATAGATAGCCATCTGCACCCGCATCTATCATCCCATTAATGAACCGATACTCTTCGTGCATAGATAGGGCTATCACCTTACAAGATGGGTATAACGTCTTTATTTCTTTGCAAATATCTACGCCATTCACAAATCGGCTTAAGTTAATGTCAAGAAGAAAAACAGCATCTGATACTTTGTTTTTGAACTCTGCCTTATTCTCTAAAAAAGCGTCAGGATCCGTGAAAGTATATACTTCGCCTATCCAGTGTTCTTTCTTTAGTAGTTGGGAAATACCTTCAAGAAAAATAGTATGATCGTCAATTAAAAAAATACGGGTCATTTGTACAAATACTTTATAGTGACCTGTATTTGGTACACCTGTTAATTAAATTTTTTCAATTATCAAAGCATTTTCGCATAAAACTAAGCGAAAAGCTAAAAAGTGTAAGTGAAAGGATAAATATGGATACTGGTTTTCTGCATTGGTATTCTAATTGTACGGTACCAGTTTGAAGTTTTAACCACTATTTATGCCGGATTGTTTACTCAAAATCGTACGCTCCTACCTAATTATTCTTCTGCTTCTCGTAAGCGGGCAGCAGATATACGTGAGTGCTGCTACCTATTATATAAGCCCTGCCGGAAATGATGGAGGTAACGGCACAACTACTACGACTCCCTGGAAGACGATTGCAAAAATAAACACTGTCAACTTTGTAGCGGGAGACGAAATCCTTTTTGAGGGCGGACAAACGTTTACGGGCGGAATTCTTTTTGACGATCAGGATGTTGGAACAGCAAGTCAGCCAATCATCGTCAGTTCTTACGGAACCGGCAGGGCAATTATTGAAATATCAACGCCCAATACAAACGGAATCTACGTTTCTAATGCTGCCAGATTTAGAATTACCGACTTAATATTTAAAGGAGCGGGTGGAACAAGCGGCGGTGGAATAAACTTCTACTCAGACTTACCAAATAATGAGAAATCAGATCTCATTTTAATTGAAAACGTAGAAGTAAGCGGTTTCTACTACGGGATTTCAATCGGCGGGTTTGTCGCTGGTCAAACGCCCGGCTTCACAAACGTAAGCATTACTAAATCAGAAATTTACGATATAATTGACGCAGGTATTTTTGTGTTCGGAACTACCGGTTTACCAAGCGGAAGTTACAGTAATCAATACGTTTATATTGCTGAAAACAGGGTATATAACGTTCCCGGTAATCCAGCAATAACTCAAACCCATACGGGTAGTGGTATTTTAGTTGGAGGCACTGACGGTGCCGTCATAGAACGAAATGTAGTTTATAACGGTGGAACAGCAAACAACTACCCACCGGGTGGACCGTACGGAATCTGGACGTACGACAGCAACAAAATTAATATACAGTACAACGAAGTTTACAATTGGTCAAACGGCACAGGCGGCGACGGCGGAGCTTTCGATTTAGACGGCGGAACGAGTAATTCTGTATTGCAATACAACTATTCACACGATAACGAAGGTCCTGCCTTTCTCGCCGGAAATTTTGAAAATTCTGCAAGGAGTTTTGGGAATGCGATTCGCTACAATATTTCAGAACGGGATGCTACCGATACCCGGTACGCTGCTATTACATTATTTAATGCCCCCGGTCGTGACTATAACGGTCTTGACATTTACAACAATACCATTTATATGTCTGAGACATCTGCGGCTGGTTTCACCGACGTGTTTTGGGGAGGAAATATCAAAAACGTAGAGGTTTATAACAATATTTTTTATTCCACTTCTACTAAGCCGATGGTTAAGACTACCACACAGCAAAACGAATTCAATTTTACAAATAACCTGTATTTCACCACTGCCGGAACGTATAGTTACGATTATAAAGGCACAATTTATAATTCATTGGCTGACTGGCAAGCGGGAGAAAATCAGGAAAAAGACGGAAATACACTTGTGGGTTTTGAAGGAATTGACCCGCAATTAAATGCTCCCGGTACGGGCGGATTACTTGACGATGCTTACAAACTCCGCACGCTGAAAATGTATCAGTTAAAGCCTACTTCTCCGGCGATAGATAAAGGGCTGAATCTCAATTCAAAATTTAGCATAAACACCGGAAGCATTGATTTCTTCGGGCAATCAAATTTGACAAATAACAAACAAGATCTCGGTGCCCACGAATTTTCGGGGGCGGAGAATTGCAACTGTAATTGATAAAGTAAATAATAACAAGACACACCGCTAAAGATTATAAAAAATAAATCCTATGAATCACTTCTCCACTTTATTGAAAAATCAAATGTACCTGCGGGTACTGTTACTGTTGTTTTGTGGCATCGTAGTACAACAGAGTGCATTTGCCCAATGTGGCACTACTGCGGTATCAAGTACGCAGACTTCTGTTAGCATTACTAATATGTCACCATCAACAACACAACGATTTGCGTATATCTACGACTTTAGTGGTAATGAAATAGCGAGTTGCAAAGGGGGTTGTTCAAACACCACACTTACTGCTTCTGGCTTGGCTCCGGGTACTTATAGGGCATTGTATATTTTATTTAATTCAGACTTTTCTCAAGAATTATGTAAGATAGAAGAGACCGTTACTATCAGAGCAGCAGCACCTGTGTGTGGTGGTGTAACATTACCCACCAACGCCAGTGCGTTTGTGTGTAACCAAAGTGGTTCTGGTAGTAGTACAACTGTCAATTTCAATTCTTTGATAGGGAGTACGAACGGTACGTGGGTAAACACAAGTAATGCACCCGGTGTAAGCCTTGCCAATACCGCTGCCGTTGATTTCGCCGGAGTAGCAGAGGGTAATTATATTTTTACATTTACGTGTTCTGCCGGAGGTACAAAAGTAGAATTGGATATTTACGTCCGTAATTGTACTGTAACTCCTCCTGGTCCAAACGAAGCAAGTTGCAATTGCACAGACTACGTTTACCTAAACGATGCTCAAACAAATACCGATAACGGATACGTGCACAAGTTTGAAATCAAACCAAACGGTAGCCTCGAAGAAGTATTTAGTGCACCGGGCGTAGCGTGGATTCCTCCGGGTGCAGGGCTTCCGCAACCTCACGGACTTGGAAATGACATTAATGGTTTTCTTTACATTGGAGAAAAAACTGACGGGCGAATCCGTAAGCTAAAGTGTGACGGTACTATTCTGCCAGACACTGATTTTGTAATTGATGATGGCGGATTTAACTTCCGCTCAAAAGAAGGTATTTTATACGTACCAAGCGTAGAGAACAATCGAATTAACGCCTACGAAACCTGCGATGGTACGCTGTTGGGTTATATACAATTAGCAAATATTCCGGTAAATCAAACTCAGGGTGAAGTGCCTGTTGATGGTCTCGTTGACTGGGGTTTTGAAATAGGGCAGGACGGGACATTCTTTGTAAGTGCTGGATGGAACGATTATGATTTTAACGAGAAGCGTTACATCTACCGATTCAAGCCAACCATGGCAAATTTTACGGCGAATACTACGTACCAGCCCGTTATAAACGAGACAAGTTTTCCAGCCGGAGTTTCTGATTTTGTAGATGTTTACGGAATCACCAGTGACCCGGCAGGTAATATGTACATCATGGTTTTTGACTACAAGTATAGCTTCAACCAGCCCAAGCCTGCTAACACACCACCCGGACAGAGCTGGATACTAAAGTACGATGCCAACCTGAACTTAGTAGCTTCTTCTTCTGAGCCATTTACCGGAGACGGAGTTGGGTACGAGCAGGCTCGTGGATTGGTTTACTACGCACCGCTTGATATTATTTACGTAGCGGCGGGTGCTTTCGGAGACTGCGTTGCTCAGGTAAACGCTTCTGATTTGAAATACATCGGAACGGCGGCTGGTCAGGTACCAAACCAAGACCCAAAGGGTATCTCAATTCTGACGGAATGTTGCCCAACAAATACCCCAGTTACAACAAGCAGAGAAGTTTGTAGCGGAGAAATCGGCAAAAAATTCTTCTTGCAGGAAATTTACGGATGCGGCGGAGACGGTATAATCTGTGAAGGACAATGGTCAGAATTTCAGAATTCAAGCAATGGCATGATTGTATTTAACGAGTGTGATCTGTCAATAACTGTGAATGGAGAAGGCTGTGCTACGTATAAATTAACGAAAACAACCACCGGAGGGGCTTGTGCACCATTTGAAATTACGGTGACTATCTGTACTAAGATTACCACATACAATATAGCAACCGCTCAGGGTACTTGTACCGGAACTACTCCGAACAACGATGCTACTATTACGCTTTCAACTGTAGTAAACGGCGACGAGGCAAATGTAAGCGAAGGTACTACCTACACCGGATCAGCCTACGGTGCTACCGGAAACGCAGATGTAACTTCGGGTGGGACTGTATTCTCTGGTTTAAAACACAATACTCAATATACCGTTCGGGTGTTTAATGGTAGTAATACCTGCTTTGTTGACAAGCAAATTACAACCGCAACTATTGATTGTTCGGCACCCCCTTGTGTAACGCCAGAAGCAGGGACAAATCAAAATCCGGTATGCTCAGGTAATACACCAATTACTAACGTAACATTAGGAGCTACGGCGGTTGCTAACGGTTCTTGGAGTCAGGCGTCTGGCAATCCAGCCGGAGCAACTATTACAACACCTGGCAACGCAAATACAACGGTAACCGGGTTAATGCCGGGCGTTTATAACTTTATATGGGCTACGGCGGTAGGGTGCTCGGATCAGGTAAGAGTCACCATTCCGAATTGTGCGTGCGTTGTGCCAACTGCAAATACGCCCGTAGCTACACAAGCAACATGTAACGCTGCCGGAACTGCGGCTAATGATAATGCAAGTATAACTGTAAGCGGTATCAGTAACAGCACAAGTTATGCTTTCACTACCAACGGTACTGATCCTGCGTTTGCCGGAGCAACGGCATTCACCGGAAGTACGTTAACGTTAAATAATTTGCCGAACCCGGCTACCGCTACAACCTATAAATTCAGATTCTTTAACGGAACGGCAACTTGCTTCGAAGAGGTAGAAGTTGTGTTGAATCCTACGGTCTGCGTACCAAATTGCGTTGCTCCTGATGCGGGTGATGATTTTGTCATCTGCTTACCAAAAACGACGTTAGATTTAGCAGATGCTCCAACTGGAAGCGAGTGGGCGGCAGTTTCTGGAAATCCAACCAGTGCTGTTATAAATTCCACAACGGGTGAGATTACGGGGCTTACACAAACGGGAACTTACTCATTCCGTTTACAAAAAACCGGAGATGCTACTTGCAGTGATGTGATGACCGTAACCGTATCAAACGGCGAAGCGGCAAATCTACTTTGTAACGATGGTTCAACTTCGTTTACACTAACTGCTCCTACAAATCTTGCGAATGTAATTTGGTACAGTATGGATGGCACGCAGGTAGGAACGGGAAATACCTTGTCGGTTTCATCAAATACCGGAGGTCTTGCAGATGGTACGGAAGCCTACTACTACATAGGTGAAGATACTACAGAAAACGGCTGTGCAGTAGAGTTGTGCTGTCCGGTTAAATTCATCTCACAGGACTGTTGTCCGACGCCTAATTGCGTAGGTGTAAGCGTTATCAAAAATTAATAAGAAGGCCTACAGCGACTGTAAAATTTTACGGTCGCTGTTCTTTACATTTTAGACTGAATACCCTTTTAGAAAATAACGCCGCTATGAATTCAATAGTTATGAGAAAATTTACTTTATCCACTTTTATACTACTAATCAGTGTACTTTTTGGTAGATACAGTGCACAAGCTCAGTGCGTAGCAACGGGTAGTATAACCGACCCTGATTTCAGAACTGGTATTACCCGCACAGCACCCACGGCGGGAACAGGCTGGATTCCGGGTCCTCTTTGTTCGTCAATTAATGCTGGTGCCACACAAACTTTTTCGAATTGGAAAGGTAGCGGGGTTAACCTGTCTTTTAACTATTCAACTACTATGTGGGACGGCGATGCTCCCAATATCTACGTTCCCAGTGGTCAAACCTCATCAGCTGGTCCCGGATGCAATAATGGAGATGGTGTAAACACTGAACAATGTTCTCCACAGTATCACGGCTCACTACGATGGACAAACAACATTAATGATGTGGGTGGAACACCAGGAACCACCACAGGTCCGGCAAGAATGGAACTTGTCATGTCTGTCGCTTCAAAGGTAAGTCTGTTCAGACTTGGTGCGATGAGTAAAATCGGTGGAGACTACGAGTGGGTTCACGTAAAAGCGTACGATGCAGCAAATAATCAAGTCTCCCTCACAACTGCTATGGTATCTTCTGGTTACGTAGATTGTGACGTTAACGGCGGTTCAACTATAACTCAGGGCAATGGTGTAAATGCTATATCAGATGGCAACGGCGGTCTCTACTTAGTAGCACGTGATGATATTACGCAAAGTGACAAAGAGTACGGTCACGCTGATGTAGATATGTCTTCCATCCCGGCTATAAAGCGAATAACTGCAGACCACTGGCGTGCACAAAGTACTACTGATCCTAACAATTTGACAAACAGAAAAGAACCTTCCTCTATTACTATAAACGTTGTGTGTCTTTCACAAGCTGCCCCGGTGTGCAATGCCCCAACTCCAACGGGTGTGGCGGCAGACCGCTGCGGATCAGGGACGGTTACGCTAACATCAAGCGGATGCACCACGGCTTATCCGGCGAGGTGGTACAGCAACTCTAACCTTACCACGCAGGTAGGAACCGGTAATTCGTTTACTACGCCGAGCATCACGGCAACAACAACTTATTATGTGGCGTGCGTAGAAACGGCAACGCCGACGTGTAAGTCAACGGGAGTATCAGTCGTTGCAACGGTGAAGCCAAATCCGACCATTACAACGGCAACTCCCGTTTGTAACTCAGCTGGAACGCAGTTTGAGGTAAGTTATACGGCAACCGCTAATTCGACTATCACCACCTCTGCCGGAACGGTTCAGGCTTCGAACAACAAAGTGGTAAATATTCCGAGTGGCACAACGGTGACTATTACGGCAACTCTGAATGATTGTGTAGCAACTGCCACGGCAACTCAGAATTGTACCATTCCGTGTATTACTCCGACCGCAGCAGCATCAGCTGCAAATGCAACTTGTAACGCAGGAACAGCCAATAGTAATGCTTCGATTAGAGTTGCAGCTTTCGCAAATAATCAGCGTTACCGCTACTCTTCTGGAAATTCATTCACAGTTGGTTCGGCAATTCCGGCGAGTATAACAGCGATTCCTGCGGGTGGAGTTATCGTCAATAATCTGCCAAACACTGCGGCAACTTATACGGTCAGAATATACGATGCCACGGACAATAGTTGTTTTGTGGACAGAACGGTTAATATCACGGTTGTAACCTGTACACCAAATTGCGTGCCTCCGCAAGCTGGTGATGACGCCGCTATATGTTTACCGAAAACAACATTAGATTTAACAGATGCTCCAACCGGAAGCGAGTGGATCGCTGTAGCGGGGAATCCATCTGTGGCAACAATCAATGCCGCAACGGGTGAGATTACAGGTCTTTCGCAAACAGGAGTTTATTCATTCCGTTTACAAAAAACCGGAGACGCTACGTGTAGCGATGTAATGACCGTAACCGTTTCAAACGGCGATGCGGCGAATCTGCTTTGTAATGATGGCTCAACTTCATTTACGCTAACTGCTGCTCCAAACATTACAAATGTAATTTGGTACAGCATGGACGGAACGCAGGTAGGCACGGGTAACACGTTGTTAGTTTCGTCAAATACCAGCGGTCTTGCAGATGGCACGGAAGCTTATTATTACGTAGGTGAAGACACTGCCGAAAATGGCTGTGCAGTAGAGTTGTGCTGTCCTGTGAAATTCATCTCGCAAGACTGTTGCCCAACACCTAATTGCCTTAGCGTAACAGTTAATAAAAACTGACCGTAAAATAAGAGAACATTATGTGTACATGGTTATGTATCAATGCTTTGTGTAAACTTATTTGTGAAAGAACGATAGAGGGTTCTTCCTGAAAATGGCACGTTAATTGTTGTTTATTCTAAGAATATGTCATTCGGAAATACGTAATTATCAAAGCAAAATGAGAAACAAGTACATTCTGGGTTTACTTACCCTATTCATCTTAGTTGCCGTAGGTACAAAAGACCTAAAAGCACAACTTCAATGCTCCAGCAAAGAGTACATTTATCTCAATGATATTCAGCTAGGAGAAGTTCATAAGTTTGAGGTCAATCCTGCCAACGGGCAGATTACCGAGATCCCAAGTAAGAATGGTCTGGGTACTCCATGGATGCAGGGATTTACTAGTCCGCACGGTTTGGGTTCTGATCTTAATGGTAACCTTTATATTGGAAATGATCCCTCAGCGGGGCCAATTTACAGAGTACGAAGTGATGGCGGTACAGTTGCGGCTGATGCCACAACTTGGAACACAAGTATTGTAGGCGGAGGGTTGACGAATATTGGTAGTATTGACAATTATATATTTGTAAACGGTGCCAATAACAACACAGATTTTGACAAAATAAATGTGTTAAACGCCTGTACCGGAGATGTACTTGGTTTCATCTGTTTGGACGGTAATAGTGGACGTGATTGGGGAATGCAAGTTCTCAAAGATGGAACAATTTTAGTAACTGAAGGAATAGATATACAACCTTTCGGACCACCTGCTGACAAAAAAGTCTGGAAATTTTCGTTTGATCCAAATCAAATAAATCCGGTAGGTAGCACCCCTACTAATTGTATTTCCCCACTCATTGATGGCTCTACAACGGCTGGGAGCTATTTAAACAGCTACCGTGAAATCTACGGAATTACTACAGATGGTACTCATTTATATATGGTGGGTCGAAATAGTAGCAGCAATACGATGTTGATAAAAGTCAACGCTACTACCGGAGCTTTTGTTAGTGATATTAACGAATCAACAATGGCGGGTACAAGTGCCGGAAATCAAGGTTATAATGGTGCAAGAGGATTGATATATGCTCCAAGCAGCGATATGCTTTATGTAGCCGGAATTGAGGACTGTATCTCTATTGTTCGTGCCTCTGACCTCTCGTACGTTGGGGCTGGAGCTGGTGTTGTTGCCAATGGTTCTGAACCCAAGGCAATTGGAATCCTGAAAGAAGCCTGCCCTACTTCAACACCGCAGATACTTGATCTTACTATATGTAGCGGCGGAAACGGAGAAAGAATATTCCTTCAAAAACTACTGGAGTGCGACGGAATAATCAGTGAAGGTCTCTGGACGGAGGCTTCAAATGCGAGTAACGGAATGATTGCTTTTAATCAATGCGACCTTTCCATTACGATAAACGGAAGTGGCTGTGCAGTTTACAAATTAGTCTCCGATGGAAGTACAGGTTTATGCGGTGCTTTTGATATTACGGTGAACGTTTGTACCGAAGTACCGGATGCTACCCTTGCAGGCGTAGTTGGTACGTGTACAAATACAACACCTAATGATGATGCTTCTATCTCTTTGTCGGGTATTGAGAACGTGGATGAAATTAATTTCAGTACGGGAAGTACTTATTCAGGTGCTGCTTATAACGGTGCCGGGGCAATTACTGTTTCTGGTACAACCGCCAGCATTCCTAACCTTGCTCATAGCACAGAATATACCGTTAGACTTTTCAATGGAGCCGCTGATTGTTTTGTGGATAAGACGTTCACCACGCCAGTAATTGATTGCAGCACACCACCGTGTCCGCTTCCAAATTGTGGAACGGTGACGGTAATAAAAAATTAAAGAAAATACACTTTAGCAAACTATTATATAATCCCTGCGGAGAAATCTGCGGGGATTTTTTTTACGATAAAAAACTCAGCGAAAAGCCAAATGCGACAATTGTATAGGTTTTAAATCGAAGTTGGCATTCTAATTGTATACACTTGATTATTTAATAGAAACTATAATTTGTTGCTGACTGACTACACAATGAAAAATACAATCAAAATTTTTATAATTTTTGGCTTGCTATTATTAGCAGCTGCAAATTTATCCGCTCAGGTTTCGGGAGTTGTTTTTAGAGATTTCAATGGAGATGGGGTTCGTACCGTTTCGCCAACCTATACTGAACCGGGAGTGGCTGGTGTGACTGTCACAGGTTTTCCTGCTACCGGAAGTCCTGTAGTTGCGACATCAATGGCTGACGGTTCGTATAATCTTGCCGGATTGACCGGACAAGTCCGTGTTGAGTTTACAATTCCTGCTACAGCTACTTGTCTTTTGGATAAATCTTTTGATTTTCCCGGTTATCAAGGGGATGCGTATGGCAGTGATGTTCAGTTTGTAACCGCAGGTGCGAGTACAACCAATGTTAACTTTCCGGTTGGCACACCTGCTGATTATTTTCCAATCACTAACCCAAGCGTATTTACCCCATGCTATGTGGCGGGTAATCCGTCTTCAGTTTCGGTGGGTAGTATAGATGCTTTTGTGCGTTTTTCTTTATAATAGTACTGGTACAACAGCTATACCAACTGCTGATAAATTAGCTACTACTGCTCAGGTCGGTTCAGTATGGGGAGTTGCATTTAGCAGACAGGCAGATCGACTTTTTACTTCAGCTTTTCTCAAGAGACACGTAGGTTTAGGACCTGCAAATGGTACCGCTGCAAACGCTCCCGGTGCTATATATATGCTTAATCCAGCCCTTTCGGCTACTTCTTCACCGACGGCTACTTCTTATCTCACGAGTTTAGATGCTTTGGGTTACCCAACGCACAACAGCACAGGTGCACCTGCGTATGGTTCAGGTACTTCCTATACAATAACAACTGCGGCAGGTTCAGCCTCGGTTACGTATCCGGCAAATGGAGCAGGAGTTTTAGGTACTAACGCACAACGTAATTTAGGAAATACACCTACGTCAGGTAGTAATGATCCGGCAGCTTATGATCAGATTGGTAAAGTCAGTTTGGGTGATATTGCATTGAGTGATGATGGTAGATTTCTGTTTGTAGTTAATCTATTTGACCGTAAAGTTTATCAACTTGCAGTAGACAATCCTACTACACCTACGGCTGCTACCTATGTAAACAGTTGGAGTTTGCCAAATCCACCCGCTCGTTCAACTTCCGGCGTTGCTAACGCAGCTACAATTTATTCAGGAGCAACTGACGGTGCTGGTTATTACGACGGAACCGTCGGTGTGCAACGTCCGTGGGGTTTAAAATATTATCGTGGAAAACTCTACGTCGGTGCTGTAACAACAGCCGAAAACGGTGGAGTAAATAATCCTGCTCCCGCTTATACTGATATGTGGGCGTATGTATATGAACTTGACCCAACCGCAGGAACCTGGAACAGTACTCCTAAGTTACAATTTCCAATGAATTTTGCCCGGGGACGCACATTTACCAGTAACAACGTTACTACTAAAGAATATCCGTCGGGATGGTTTCCGTGGACGAATTCTCTACCAAGTACTGGTACTTCAAATTTTGACCGACCATCACCCATTCTCTCTGATATTGATTTCGATGTAGATGGTTCTATGGTATTCAACTTAATGGATCGTGCTGGTCATCAGGTTGGGTACGCAAACTTTAGATTAAGCGGTAACGCCGTGTTTTCAGGAGAGAGCGTTGGTGACATTCTTCGTGCTGCTCCGGATGGAACCTGCAAACTTGTACTGGAGAACAACGGTACAGTTGGCGGAATTACTTCAGCGGGAGCCAATAACACACAAGGACCCGGTGGCGGCGAATTCTATTTTGAAGATAAGGCGTTTATTTCTACCTCTCCTAATTCACATCCTGAAACGAGTTCAGGCGGTCTTGCCATACTACCAGGTTCCAACGAAGTAATTAGTACGGTTATGGATCCACTAAAAGGAGATCAAACATCATTTTATACGGGTGGTATCCGCTGGTATTCAAATACAACCGGAGCTTTTACCGATGCTTTTCAGTTGTACGCCAGTTCAATAAATGGGGGTAACGGAACGGGTGGTAAAGCGAACGGTTTGGGAGCTATTGATTTTGTAAAAACGACCGCTCCAATTATGATTGGAAATCACGTATGGAAAGACACTAATAATAACGGTATTCACGATCCAACCGAAGTTGGAATTGACGGAGTACAGATAGCGTTAATATCAGGAGGTTCTACCATAACAACGAAGCCAACAAGTAACGGCGGACAATTCTACTTTGAAGTACAGCCAAACACTGCTTACACTATTCAAATTGTAGATGCTTTGAATAGTGGTCCGCTTTTAGGCTGTACGGGTATTTCAACTCAAAATACTACCGCCCTTGCAGGCAACGACGCTTCTTTAGTAGGTGGACAACCAAGTATAAACTACACAACAGGTAACGCAGGTGAGAACAACTACGGATTAGATTTTGGTTTAATCAGCAACCCACCTTGTCCATCTCCAAACTGCGGGACGGTGACAGTTATAAAGAACTAAGAACATACGCTGCACTAACTTATTTAAAATCCTTACAGAGAAGTCTGTGAGGATTTTTGCGTAAAACTCAGCAAAAAGATAAAAAAACTCAGCGAAAAGCCAAGTTTTAAGTTATAAAGGGTTTTGTTCTCTGATTGGTATTCTAATTGTGAATCATTCACTGCTTAATAATTTGAAGCTAATTAGTTTACAACTAACCACTAAAATGAAGAGTTTAATTAAAATTTTCGTAGTCTTTGGGTTACTACTATTCGTGACTGCAAGTTCTTTCGCTCAGGTTTCAGGAATCGTATTCCGGGATTTTAATGCAAACGGCGTAAGAGAAAATACGGTAACCTTTATGGAGCCGGTAGTTCCGGGAGTTACCGTAACAGCTTACAAAGCAGACGGTTCAGTAGCTGGTACACAAACGTCCGGAGTAAATGGAGCGTACACCTTTACAGGATTAACACTACCCTTACGGGTTGAATTTTCCGGCATTCAAAACGGAGATTTTACAGCTCCCGCAGGGACTACCAATGGTACCAGCGTACAGTTTGTATCGGCAAATTCTACTACAACTAATTTCGGAATCAACTACCCACAAAATTATTGTAATCCGGTTCCGGCAGATATCAAAATGGTGGTTACTTGTTTTGTAAATGGTGATCCGTTAATAACAACTGGAGCAGCAAAAGAATCTAAGGATGGTAGTGCCATTGCTTCTCAAACCTACGGAGTTTCAGGAGGTCCTACAAGTACGGTCGATCCTAATTCAATTAGTCCGGCTCCTAACAAAATAGCAGCTGCTGGAGAAGTAGGTTCGGTGTTTGGTTTAGCGTGGGACAGAACAAACAAGAAGATGTACTCAACGGCTTTTGTACGGCGTTATGTTGGTTTAGGGTCATTAGGAAGTGGAGGTATTTACGTAACAGATATGTCAACAGGTACACCCGTTTCGAGCCCGTTCATAAACTTGACAACACTGGGTGTTTCAACCGGAACTATCCCGTCGAACGTTGCTCGTGGATTGAAACCCACTATTGGTCAGCCCTCTAACGATCCGACCGGATTTGACGGTGTTGGAACTATCGGTTTAGGTGATATTGATATTTCAGACGATGGCAAGACATTATTTTTTGTAAACTTATTCGACAAAAAAGTTTACTCATTGTTAATAGATTCAGATAATAATCCGGCAACTGCACCCACAGCGGCAGATTTAAAAAGTTTTGCTATTGCTCCGGTTGCTTGTACCGATGGAAATTACCGACCTTTTGCCTTAAAATTTCATCGAAATAAAGTATTCTTAGGTGGTGTTTGCGATGGTGATGACGGAACTCCCTCAAGTGACAAAGATGATCCGGCAAATAAAAATATGTTTGGATTTGTACATCAATACGATCCAGCTAATATAGCAGCTGCTCCTGTGCAGGTACTAACTTTCCCGCTTTCTGCAACCTTTCCTTTCGGTGCAACTGACTATCCGCACACGGGATTATTTGGTGGAAATTGCGGATTCGTGACATCGGGTTGGCATACTTGGCGAACTGGTGCCTATCCTCCCTCTCTTAATCCTTGCGGCGATAACGGAGATACCTATCAATGGCCAACTCCAATCTTAATGGATATAGAATTTGATTATGATAATTCAATGATATTAGGCATTGGTGACCGTATGGGTTTTCAATTGGGAAATCAAAATTATGGCTTGACAGGAACAACCCAAAGATCAGGTGTGGCTGGAGGCGACATTATTCGGGCGTATCCATCCGCCGCAAATGCCTGGACGCTGGAATCCAATGGTGATAAAGACGGTTCCGGACCCTACGTAGCAACTGCCGATCAAAAGAATCGAAATGAAGGTCCTGGTGGTGGAGAATTTTATTATCAGGATTATGCACCGGGGTTTCACAACGAAATTGCCCTTGGTGCACTGGCATTCTATCCAGGGTCAGACAAATTGGTTTTTACTGCGGTAGATCCGCCTGTTAAGATTTTTACAAACGGTGTTAGTTATATCTCTAATTCAACAGGTAAGATTGATAATAACGATGTAGGTTATGCTTTTTTCTTTACACCCAAAATTGTAGGACGTGAAGGTTTTTCAAAAGCCAGCGGCTTAGGAGATATAGAACTAACTTGCATTCCGGCTCCGATCGAAATTGGTAACCGGGTTTGGATAGATACAGATTTAGACGGTATTCAGGATGCTGACGAAGCAGGCGTTGATGGTGTTGAGATTGAACTTGTTCAGGGTGGATCTGTAGTCGGTACGGCATTAACTGCAAACGGCGGGCAGTGGTATTTTAACGCTACAAACGTAACCGGCGGATTAATGACTAATACAGATTATACCATCAGGGTAAAAACTCCGTTGAACACTGGTCCGTTAGCTGGTTATCCTTCTTACACTTTAAAAGATGCTGCAACGGGCGGCATACAGGATATGGGAGACAGCGACGTTGACACAAACGGAACAATTACCTACCGAACCGGAAGTTTTGGAGAGAATAACCATACGTTTGATATTGGCGTAACCGCTACTCAGGCAACTCCGTGCCCAAGCCCTAATTGTGGAACAGTAACAGTAATCAAAGACTAAAAAAGCTACTTTCTATAAATTGTTAGAAGCCCCGCAGAAAATTCTGCGGGGCTTTTTGTGCTTTAAACTAAGTGGTAGTGAAACACGCACAATTTCTCAGTATGTCTTAAAGAATTTC
>JAULKR010167785.1:0-23987 GCA_032356305.1 Prasiola linearis
GGAATGAAGTAAGGAATGAAGTAAGGAATGAAGTAAGGAATGAAGTAAGGAATGAAGTAAGGAATGAAGTAAGGAATGAAGTAAGGAATAATTTGTAAATTTATGAATATTATAAAATTATTCTGCTTATGTTTGTGGAATGAAGAACAGGTTATTTCAGAATAGACCAAAAGAAAGCGATCCGCAAAGCCTACAATTCAACTCGGTTGGACCAAATACAATTGTGGTAGGATATAGTAGTTGGAATCAGGGACTTGTGCTGAAACTCGTTGATGGCTGCTCAGCTCGAAAGGGTATCATTCCAGGGTCGTTTACAATCCTGTCGGATGGAGATCTTAGCGCTCGCCATGCCGCATTGAGCGAAGTAGTAGGCTATACTATGAATAAGGATACTCTTTACGAGCAGATGGACGTCGATTCATCCATGATTTTACTAGCAAAGTGTTTTCTACCTTTAAGCGCTTTGAGCGAGGAGGAACGGAAATTGATTAGCATCGATTAAGGTCATTAGCTCTCAACTTCCTTCCTTTTTAAGAGTAAAAGGGTGACGGTGCCGCAAGCTGTGATGTATATAACTGCGATCTCAAACTCAATGAAGCGCGCCGCTACGTGTATCCAAATGCTGCAATTGTATGTGGAGCACCAATTTACGATGAGGTCATCCCAACAGCAATCACCAACCCACGCGCAGTTACAAAATAAGTGCTGCTTTATTACCTGCGCAACGAAGTGACCATCAGGCTGCCAAGCGTGTACATTAGGGCCGACGCGATAGCACCGAAGTAATAAGACATGGCTAAGCCCTCAAACTCCAATATCAGACGAGGTACTATCCAGCAGCTCGCCTTTCCAGGTGCCCAACACCCGCAACAGGAACTCGACCTGTACCCAGCCCCTCAAGGCCATCCTCCAGGGTACGTGACCACAGGTAGCTCTGCACACCTGTCGCGTACGCTTATGTACAAAGAACTCTCGCTGCTGTTTGAATGCGTGACAGATGTCAATGCCGATCCTGATAGCTACCGTGATGCAATCGTAGAAAGTAACTGTCTCCAGAAAACTTCGCTGAGCAACCGTAAAGCCACCTTCAACTTGCTTAAGCGCCTCTATACGCTTGATGCAGCTAATCCTACCTTCACGGCCATGCGATTTTACTGGGAGGCCGAGCCTGCTGGCCGTCCACTTATTTGTGCGCTAATGGCCTATGTGCGCGACCCCGCCTTCAGGTTGTCCGCAAAATTTATACTTCCGCTGCAAGAATTTCAAGTAGCCACCTATCAAGAGGTACAGACGCTTCTTGAGCACAATTACGAAGATCGATTTAGCACGGCCAGCTACAAAGCCTTGGCGCAGCACATCATGTCGAGTTGGGCTCAGTCAGGGCATGTAGAAGGCATCAAAAACAAACACCGCATTCGCCCGATTGCGACCCCCGCATCGCTTGCCTTTGCCGTTGAGCTAGCGCAACTAGCAGGTATATCTCCCGAGGAGAGACTCGTCACGCCTTACATTAATCTGCTCGATCTCAATACTTTACGGGCAATCTCGCTCGCCGAGGATGCTGATCATAGAGGCTGGCTGCGCGTGCGTCGCTTAGGCCGCGTAGCATCCATTGCGGTAACTCCTCGTAAGTAGGCTACTTTACGCCCCGACGCTTTATTACTCGTATGGCCAACAATAGACTTACTAACCTGCAGGAAAATTTCGCCCGTTACATCTCCGTCAAGTGGAGAGATAGCGTTTCACCCATGGAGCGTGTTCTGTTTTGTGTGTACGATAAAGACGACGAACGAGCGCTGCGACTAAACCTTGAAGAATTTAGGCTGCGCGCAGTGGGGGCTGGTCGCGAGTGGCTGCATTTCGACATCACCGAAACCTATGCGAATTGGCTTAGCACTGCTGAATATGCCGAGCGCTATTTCGCTAAGCCACAGTACCTCCCCAAAGCCCATCCGCAGTATCTGACCTGGCTAGGAGAGCAATTTTCAGCTTTCGCCAAAACAAGCCCTAACCCAAGTAATACGGTAGTAGCTGTAACTGGGGTTGGCAGCCTTTTTGGAATCTTGCGTGTGCGGGATGTTGTAGATTTATTTGCCCCAGAAGTAGTTGGTCGACTCGCGGTGTTTTTTCCAGGCACTTATGCCGACGATAATTATCGACTATTGGATCAGCACGATGGGTGGAACTACCTCGCCGTACCCATTACCAGCGAACAGCAATTTTAGTACAACAACAAGCTCAACATATATAAACTTATGATGACCAACCGAGACGTATTTGCGAAGGATCCAAGCGAGCGCAAACTCGAGAATCAGGGCGTAGCGAACGTTAACGACGACGCTTCTATCGAGCGACTAAACGTACTTAAGTATGAGCTCGACACCTTCGTATGCAGCGGGCAATATGCTGACGGGCTAGAAAGAATCCTGGGAAGTTTCCTTGCCAACATAGGTAAAGCCGAACAGCCTGCGGTATGGGTGAGCGGGTTTTACGGAAGTGGCAAAAGTCACCTCGTGAAGATGCTGCGGGCACTGTGGGTAAACCAAGCATTTAGTGATGGACAGCGCGCGCGTGATATTGCTCAATTGCCGCAATCGATTCGTGATCTACTGCACGAGCTTGATGTGCGTGGCAAGCAGAATGGTGGGCTACACGCTGCTTCGGGTACTCTTGGCGCGGGATCAGATCAAAGCGTTCGACTTGCTTTACTGGGCATTGTGTTCAAGTCTAAAGTGTTGCCTGAAGACTACAGCGCTGCTAGACTAGTAATGTGGCTTAAGCGAGAAGAAAAGCTTGCGCAGGTGCAAGCGCATTTGAAAAAGGCGGGCAGATCGCTTGATAAGGAGCTGCTCAACATGTACGTAAGTGAGTCGCTGCACCGAGCGCTGGTAGCTGCGTTTCCAGAAATGTATACGGATATTGCGGCTTGCGGTACCCGCATCGAAACTCAGTTTCGACCACATGAGGATGTAACAAGCGATGAGCTTATCCAGGCGATTACTTATGCGCTTGCCGAAGACGGAAAGAATATACCGCTCACGGTGATCGTGCTCGATGAAGTGCAACAGTACATCGGGTCGAATGAGGATAAAAGCATTGAGATACAAGAAGCGCTCGAAGCAGTCAGCAAGCGTTTTGCTGGAAGGCTACTCTTTATCGCTACTGGCCAGGCTGCGCTTGCAGCTATAGATAAGATTAGAAAACTCGAAGGACGGTTTACAGTGCCAGTTCAACTGCGCGATGAAGACGTAGACGAGGTAGTACGTAAAGTAGTGCTTGAAAAGAAGCCCGCAGCGACGCCTATTCTTGAAGAAGTACAGCGCGATAATGTGGGGGAGTTAGCAAAGCACCTCACGGGTACTCAGATAGGCAAGCAGAGTGGCGATGCTGAGGACTTCCCCCGCGACTACCCCATATTACCCGCTCGGCGCCGCTTTTGGGAGCACGCATTGCGATCACTAGACGCAACAAGTGTTAAAAGTCAGCTACGCAACCAGTTAGGCCTCGTGCATAAAGTTGTGCAGACAAATCTCGATAAGCCAATTGGCCACGTTGTGCCTGCCGATGCGCTGTTCTTCGAGCAAGCTTCGAGTTTGTTGCTGAGCCATGTGCTGGATCGGCGCGTACACGACTTCACGGTAAACGGCGAACGCAGCGATGATCTTAAGGTGCGCACTACTGCACGGGCCGTAGGCATTGTGTACCTCATCAATCAAATAATAAAGGATCGCGACAGCGGCTCCTTAGGCCTTAAGGCAGACGTTAATACAGTAGCCGACCTGCTGGTAACCGACTTGAATGAAGGCTCAGCAAGCCTGCGTGCACAACTGCCACAACTTCTGAAGGAATGCGATCTACTCGACGAGATCGAAGGTGAGTACGTGATCCAAACCAAAGAGAGCGCAGAATGGCGTGATCGCTTCAAGCAAGAACTCGGAAATCTAGATGGCGATACCGTTCGGCTTATGTCTGAACGTGACGAGCGCATTCGGGCTACGGTGAGCCAAACACTGCGCTTAATAAAAATTCAACAGGGTGAGGCGAAAGTGCCTCGGACGGTACTGCTAAACACGGATACGGAATCTCCCCCTACAAGCAGCGATAGCATTATAACCTGGGTGCCTGGCCTTAGCTATTCTAAGAGCGACGTCATAGATGCTGCACGTACGGCAGGTACAGAGTCGCCCAACATTTTTGTACACCTTGGCTTGGATGCAGTAGATAAATTGCGTACTGCGATAAAAGAGTATAAGGCGGCAGACATCACCATGAATAGTCTGGTTGCTTCAAATACCATCGCTGGCCAAGAGTCACGTGCAAGTATGCAAACCATCGCCAAGAGCGCAGAGCAACGAATCCAGACTTATGTGCAGCAAGCTGTGCAACAAGCGCAGGTATATCAAGGCGGAGGAGCAGAGATTTTAGGAAGCGGCCTTCGCCAACTGGTAGAGGACGCCGCCAAAAAGAGCTTGATGCGGCTCTATCCTAAGTTTGAGCTTGCCGACCATGCGAGCTGGGGTGTTGCACTCGAGCATGCGCGCCGAGGAGCACCCGATGCGCTAGCAAAAGTTGGGCACCAAGGCGATGTCAAAGACCATCCAGTAGCAACAACAATATTAAAAGCTGTCAATAATCGAAAAATAGGTAAAGCCCTTCGTGAGGAGCTACAAGGAAGCCCTTATGGATGGCCTGCAGATGCTATTGAGGCTAGTCTGCTTGCTTTGGTACAAAGTGGACAAGTAAGTGCCGAAGACGGACGTGGCAACATCGTAAGGTTGGCGGACCTAACGAAAACGGAGATTACGAGAACGCACTTTAAGAGTGAGAGTACCGTAGTGCAAACCACTGATAGGCTAGCCGCACGAGGTGTGTATGCGACTGTCGGCATAAATCATCGATCGGGCACAGAGCTGGAAGACTTGCCCATGTTTTGGGAGCGCCTTGATAAGCTTGCCCAACGAGCAGGTGGAGAACCTCCTTTACCAGCACGTCCTAGTTTGCCGCCAAATCTCCAATCGATACGCGATGCAGGCAGCGCTAATGAAGCTGTGGTAGGGATTGCGCGTACAATGACTGACTGGAAAGCGCTCATCAATAAATGGACGTCGAGCGCAGACCTAGCTGAGCAGCGACACAAGAGCTATCAAGCTCTCCAGCAACTGGTGGCCCATATTAATACCCTGCCGGAAAGTCCTGAAAAAGCAGAACTGCTTGCTCAGGCAGAAGCCCTTCGTATCGATAGGCAACTACTCAGTACAGCCGACCCAACAGCATCCTTACTTAAGGCGGCCGCCACGCTACTAAGGACAAAGCTCAACGAGATAGCCGATCAGTATAATCAGGCAACAACGCGCGGCATAAATCGGTGGCAGGCTGGTGCGCATTACGAAAGCATCACGCAACAGCAGCGCAATGATGTGCTAGCGCAGCATGGGCTTACGACGAGTCAAGAGCCAAGCTTCGCACACTCAAACGCAGCCGAAATACTTAGCACGTTAGGTAAAAATTCCATTGAGCAACTACGCGCAAGAGTGGAAATCCTGCCAGGGCGGTTTGATAAGGCGTTAGAAGCCGCTAAGCGCTTAGCAACTCCTGATGCACCCGTGGCTAAAAAAGTCCGTCTCGATCGCCGCGAACTCAAGTCCGACGCTGAAATAGATGTCTGGCTAAAAGAAGTTGGGAAGCTGTTAAAGCAGCAATTGGCAGAAGCTGAGGGTGCACCCGTACGCCCCGACTAGTCGCCGCAGAGAGCGGCGTTCAACTGGCTCCGACCAGTGCCGCTTCAGGCCTATTAAACGATCAGTCGAGACTAGCCAGTTGATTAAGAATGACAGACAACAACACAGGTTGAAAGGACTTTAAACTGTCATCGTCGTTAGTTTGCCCTAGCTGATCGCGTAAGCTGCTAAGCTCAGACTCAACAGATCTATGTAAGTCAACTTCTACTCTGCCTCGTATAACTTCAAAAAGTGCATCAATTGCTGCACTTCGAAGCACCTGTAGTAGACGCGAATTCAGGTTTAATCTACTAATAGTTGTGTGAGCTGCTTTAGACTCTTCAGGGGTAAGGTTAGGATTTGCTTCGATACCCCCGGTCGTAGAGAAAGTGAAGGCTCGATTCGCTAGCTCTTGGGTAGGATTTACAAATAGATTTTCTATCCACCATTCAGCTTTCTCGTGCCCGCAATGCCTTTGTGACAGGGGAGCTTTATATGAAGGATCTTTATTTGAAGCGTCATTCCGACCCGTGCAGCTGGCTACTAGATTTTTTAAATCCGTCTGTGTTCCTTCTAAATTTCCTTCATCGAGATGTTGAGGCTTAAGATGTTCGACATGCGTCGTGTCGGTATCTAGTCCAATTCGCTGACAGCAATATGCGCAAAGATAATTTTGCTCTTTCACCAAGTGTTCACGGAGTTCGCGTTTGAGTGGATTACGAATATTTCCGTAAAGCTTGTGCGGTGCCCTCGATAGTACATGGTCTAATCGCGGTAGACTCGTAGTTTTCTGAATCTGCCTCATTTTCTTTTTATCCAGGTCAATACGTCTGCACGTGCAACACGCGGGTCGTCTTTAACTTCTCTTCGCAACTCTTCCAATAGTATTTTGGCCTGACTTATATTACCTACGGCAATAAGCTTATCCAACTCCTCAAATCTCTCAGCAACCTCTGGCGCTGAAGCTGTAGTCTCAAATACTTCTTCCAGTAGCGCATTGGCAGTCTTACCAAACGTATCTGGATTTCTCAACGCTCCGTCCTCCAACAAAAAGGAATTCTCATCCGCTACATTCGTAAGGATAGCAGGCGAGTGAGTAGTGAATACAAACTGGATTTTCGGGAATGTCTCTTCAAGTCTACCAACTATGGTGTTTTGCCACTTCGGGTGTAAGTGCAATTCAATTTCATCAATTAGCACGATCCCAAAAATATCTGCAAGCGCAATCGATTCATTACCTTGGAGTGCAATTGCCCCACGCTTGGCAATATCTGCTACCAACGTAATAAGGGTTCGTTCTCCATCGCTGAGTTGGGAAATGTTGAACTCTTTACCATTCTTATCGCTAAGCAAAAATTCATTAGTCCGCTGAACAAGCCTTGGATTACTGTAATTAGGAACTATCTTATCAATAGCTTGATTCACTAATAAGAGTTGGTCGTCGTCAATTTGCTCTTGGTCTTGTATACTTTGCCTTTCTTTATACCAGGCAAGGAAATCTCGGAAGTCTAGAGAAAGCGAGTCAGATCGCTTTGCGTATACGCTAAATTTTGATGAATCTTTTCTTTTATGTATTTTCTTCGGAATGTCGGTAATTGATCGATCAACCTCGTAATAGTATACCAGGGGGATTTCTGTGATACGACTATCCTCGTGATTCAGACTTTGCCATTCGCGAATTATATCATTCATATAATTAGTATTAGTGCTTTGCATTACAGGGTAACCCTTACGCGTTTTAGCAACTATCCAGTTAAGACGATTGCGTCCAATTTCTACTGTTATATTAAGTTTTGCTGAATTAACACTATCATTAATCTGAATCTCTTTTATAGCAGGCCCACTAGATTTTACATTTTTCATCCTAGCTATTAACCAACCTAACATCAAATGCAAAGCCTGCAAAATCGTAGACTTGCCCGCACCATTCACACCAACAATTACCGTTGGCCCAGACTCTGGAAAGACAAGCTGTACATCCTTGAGGCCTCTAAAATCGAAAATATCAATACGAAGTACTCGGAACGGACGTAGTCCAGTATTCTTTGCCTCAATACTTTCCTCTTCCTCCATGCTCACAAACATAAGCCTTTCGCTTTTGGTCTATGCCTCGTAGCTTCCCGGCAGTTCCACTATTCCCACTACCGTATGCCTGCCCTCGACAAAGACCTACGCAAACAACTCGAAAAGACGGTTCTAAAAGCCCGTACACGCTCGGAGGCAGCTGCAAAAGCAGCACTGCATGCGCTTGCCGTCGATGAGCCAGCGTTTTATACGAGTATGACCGATGAGCAGCGCGAACTGCGCCGGCAGCTCCGCCGCCACGGAGGGCAACTTATTGGCAGAGCAACTATACAGGACCCTGCCGACATGGCTGCTCTTACTGAAGAAGTCGCCTACGAGCACTGGCACCGCATGCTTTTTGCTCGATTTTTAGCAGAAAACGACCTCCTCATACATCCAGATTTCGGCAGCGCCGTGACCCTCGCCGAATGCGAAGAGTTAGCCGAAAGCGACCCAACCGCACGCAACGGCTGGGAATTAGCTGCACGCTACGCTGCCGAAATGCTTCCGCGAATATTTAGCACCAATGCACTTGCCCTACGTGTAGCCCTAGCCCTCGATCAACAAGTACTGCTTACCCAACTGGTGTCCAACCTAGACGCAGCCGTATACCTGAGCACTGATGGCCTCGGCTGGGTCTACCAGTTTTGGCAAAACAAGCGCAAAGAGGAGGTCAACAAGAGCGGCGACAAAATTGGTGCGCGTGAGCTACCCGCCGTGACGCAACTCTTCACTGAGCCGTACATGGTGAGTTTCCTACTCGATAATGCCCTCGGCGCTTGGTGGGCAGGCAAGCAACTTACCGCCGACCAATTTGCTCAAGCAAAGTCGGAACAGGAACTACGTGAGGCAGCCAGCATCCCTGGCGTGCCACTTGATTACTTGCGCTTTATACGCACAGGCGAAGACGGTACTGGCCTGTGGACGCCCGCTGCTGGCACCTTTGATGGTTGGCCAGGCAGCTTGGCCGAACTTAAGATGCTCGACCCCTGCTGCGGAAGTGGACATTTCTTAGTAGCAGTGCTCAACATGCTCGTGCCTATGCGCATGAAGTTGGAGGGGCTTACGCCAAAACACGCCATCGATGCAGTTCTCACCCAAAACTTGCACGGCCTCGAACTTGACCAGCGCTGCGTGGAGATTGCCGTATTTGCAGTAGCGCTAGAATGCTGGCGCTACCCTGATGCTAGCGGCTACCGCAAGCTGCCTGCAATTAAGGTTGCGTGTAGCGGACAAGCACCAAGCGCAAACCGCGAAGAATGGGACGCCTTGGCCAAAGACAACCCCAACCTCAAAATTGCCTTTCGCCTACTCTACGAGCAGTTTAAGGATGCGCCCGTGTTGGGCAGTCTTATCGATCCCCGCCGGGCAGTAGCCGAGATTGGGATGGACTGGGAAGAGGTCGCCGATGCACTTGAAAGTATTTTAGAGGTCAACGGCTTGGGTGTCGAGAAGGAAACTGCTGTAGCAGCGCAGGGACTTGCTGATGCAGCCAGCTTATTGTCGCAGGAGTATAACTGGGTAGTGACGAATGTGCCTTACCTCGGTCGAGGCAACCAGGAGGAGGCGCTAAAAGTATTCAGTGAGAAGCATTACGATCGCGCAAAGAGCGATTTGGCGACGGTTTTTTTGCAGCGCTGCCTGGAGCTTAACTCCAGTAAGGGTTCATCTTCTATCGTGCTTCCGCAAAACTGGCTATTTCTTACGAGCTATAAAAAGTTTAGAAAGCAGCTACTCAAGAGTGCCGAATGGAATTCAGTAGCCCGACTTGGATCAGGAGCCTTCGACACTATTTCGGGGGAAGTAGTAAAGGCCATTCTAATTACTTTAACCAACGATGCTCAACCAAAAGAAAAAGATGTCCTCTTTGCAGAAAACAACGCACACGAGCTACGCGGCCTCGATGTTTCAGACGCCAGCAATGTCGATGATAAGGCTAGTGGGCTGCGAGAAGATGAAGTAGTGAGTGTGAGTCAAGCTAGGCAGTTGGATAATCCGGATGCTCGGGTGGTGTTGGGGGAGGCTAGTGAGTTACCTACGCTAAGTAAGTTCGCTAATTCCTATGCAGGAATACAGACAGGAGATTATCCTAACCATGGATTGCTAAGCTGGGAGCAAACCTTACAACAAAAAATTCGACCATTTTATTCTACATTCAGGGATACAACTTACTATAATGGAGGGTATGGTACATTGAAATGGACGAAGGATCTAAAGAATGGAGAAGCAACTGGAAGTTACATAAGGGGTAGATCAGCATGGGGCAAGATGGGAATACACATTTCACAAATGTCTTCATTACCTGTCTCGTTATATTTTGGTGAGCTATTTGATAACAACACCGCAGCAATTATCCCAACTAATGAAGCTCATCTTCCCGCAATATGGTGCTTCTGCTCTTCCCCTAAGTACCATGAAGCTGTGCGCGAGATTGATCAGAAACTCAACGTTACAAATGCCACTCTCGTCAAAGTTCCCTTCGACCTCCCCCACTGGCAATCCGTAGCCGAGTCAAAATATCCCAATGGTCTCCCAGAGCCTTATACCGATGATCCAACACAATGGCTTTTCCATGGGCACCCCTGCGGCTCTGTGATCTGGGATGAGGCTACCAAGTGGACCGTCGATGGTGAGCTACGAGAAGACGAGTTGGTATTGCACATCGCTATAGCTCGCTTATTGGGCTACCGCTGGCCTGCCGAGCTAGACCTCGACATGAAGTTGTCAGCCGAACAGCGTGCCTGGGTAGCCAAGTGCGATGAGCTACTCATGCATGCTGATGACGATGGCATTGTTTGTATTCCAGCTGTAAGCCAAGAGCAACCAGCCGCAGATCGAATACTCAATCTATTGCAAGCGAGCTATGGCATGGAAGCATTTGATGCTGGTACGCTTAAGCGTTTGCTAGCTGCTACTGGGCACAAGGGCAGCTTTGATAAGTGGCTTCGCGACAAGTTCTTCAAGGAGCACTGCAAGCTCTTTAGTAATAGGCCATTCATATGGCACATCTGGGATGGCCTGCCAGATGGCTTTTCTGTGTTGGTCAACTATCACAAGCTTGACTTCAAGGGTTTGGAATCTCTTATACACCGCTACCTCGGCGATTGGATAACGCAGCAGCAGCGTGAGGAGCGGGAAGGCGCCTCGGGCGCAACAGGCAGGCTCGCAGCGGCCAAGTCACTAAAGACGCGCTTAGAAGCTATTCTTGTAGGTGAGGCGCCCCTCGATATTTTCGTACGGTGGAAGTCGCTTAAAGAGCAGGCAAGCGGCTGGCATCCCGACTTGAATGATGGGGTACGCATGAATATTCGGCCGTTCATGTTGGTAGAGGATATTGGTCTAACAGGCGCTGGTGTGCTGCGTACGAAGCCAAACGTCCATTGGAACAACGATCGTGGCAAGGATGTGGCGAGTGCGCCGTGGTTTGATTTAGATGGCGGAGTGAGGCGGAATGATCGGCATTTGGAGTTGGGGGAGAAGGGGACGACACGATGAGCAAGCCTCGGGACTATTTAACTGCACCGCGATTATCGCGCGAAGAGCTAGCCGAAAAGGTTGCTCCAGAACACATACCTGGAGAGGATGAACCGGAGGCGCTTGTACCTTTAACCTTGCAAGAGAAACCGAACGAGCCGATCGAAATTTATGATGGGGATATCGGATTACATATAGCGGATCGAAAACTTAGATTTGTTGGGAAGATTTTCTTTAGCTGGTTTCCATTTCCTGCTGCTCGATTCGCTGCTTCGGCTCCAGAAGATATTCCAGACATTAAAGTTCTATTATCGAGCAATACTCATTGCGACATACATACACCAAGTGGGCCGCGAGGAAAAGTAAAAATTACTTATCTTTCAATTGGACCTGCACCTAGCTACCTGCAAGTGGGGGGTACGTTTGATACTGCGTGTGTTGTAGGCGATAACACAATCAAAGTAAGTGAAATTCGGTTCGCGATTCCGAATTTTATCAGTTACATGGGGCAGCCAGTCTGGGCAGCTTGGGGGTCTAAGATTGAACGATTTTTAAGTCGATTGCAGCTACCGCTTGGGAATTATTGTGTTGACATTGACCAGTTTAATCCTTCAATTGAATATCAGAAAAAGCTTAGTGCATCTGGCGGATATTATATCATGCATACTGCAAGACTAAGGCATTTAAATAATAAAGCGCTATCTTATGCAGAACTTGCAGATGTTATTCTAGTGCTATCTAGATTCATCTCATGGATTAGTGGGCGATATACTAGCCCGTTGTTCTGGATGGGCTTGCATGAGAATGAAACACACTGGGCTACCTATTCACCACAACGAATCGCACCTTACAAGGCAGTAAAGACTTGGTTTGTGGGTGACGATGTCAACTGTCTACAATTACTTTCAAAAAGGTTCTATGCAGCCCATCAAGATGAATCTAACGCACAATTTTGGGGAGATCTTATTCATTGGTATATGGAAGCTAATACTCATTCTGGCTTGATTGATGGAGCTATTATTTTTGCGCAAACAGCACTCGAGCTACTTTATAACTACTGGATCGTAGAAAAACTGAATCTCATACGGGGTAGGGATGCTGATTCATTATCTGCTTCGAATAAAATTAGACTGATAGTCTCGCAATTAAGTCTTGATTCTAATGTTCCAGAAAACCTCACCCAGCTTTCAAGTTTCATACAGGATGACCGCGAGTTGAGTGATGGCCCTGATGCTATTGTGTTTCTGCGCAACTCACTGGTTCATGGCAATCTCTCCAAGCGAAAAAAGTATGCGCAGCTTCCCGACGGAGTTGCGTATCAATCGTTTATATTAGCGTTACATTACGTAGAGTTAGCTATGCTTAAGTTACTAAATTATAACGGTCTGTACTTTGATCGATGTGAGCTTTCAAATATGCCTTCAAAAGCCGAGAAGCAGGTACCTTGGTCACTCGTAAATGAGACTCATACCGAATTGGATTAAAGTATATTCACTTTTTTCCTCCTCGTCCATTAAGGTCAGAACATGACCACGACAATGTTGTCATAGGTGTAGATGTTTACTCATGCATTATCCCAATAGCGGTCGTTGCATACTTATTTGAGTCCTTAAATTACTATCTTACGCGCACTGATATCAAGCAACACGATTGGATTTCACCCATTAAATTAACCTTGTACCCTGCGTAATGCTAGACTTGAACTTGATAACTATACGCACTTTCTCGTTTGGCCGAAGCTGAGGACTATGCTCCATATTCAGTCAAAATCAACCTGAGTCGGGCAAGTTTGCTACTTTCGCGCTTGTTTTAATGAACGCAATTTTTGTATAGTCCGTTAGTAAAGGCCATCAGTGAAGTTACTGCATCGGAACGAAAATTGTGATACTTGCGTAGATGGCAAGTCTTTGAGAACAAGTAAACAGAGAAGAAATGAACGTAACTGATAAAATGCAAAGAGGGCCGATTGAGTCGCTCGGCGAAGCATTTGCGGCGATCTTCTCATTTGGAATGTTTGGTGGGCCACGGCCAACTAAATCGCAGGTTCGCTCAAGTGAGCAAATTAGCCAGGACGCTCAGCATTGAACAAGTAATTCAAAGCTTAGCGGAATGCCCAGAAATGGTAGTCACCCACGCAAGCAGACAAAGCATGGACGCCAAGCAACTGCCTGACCGCGGTGCGGTACCATCAAACGCACAATCCGGGAGCACCAAGCACAGCGTAAGCCAAACGCTGATCCAATTTTAGCAGAATAGCATTTACGGCGCGGACAATACGCTCCGTATCAAAGAAGCAGACCCAGATCTGTACGAGCGGATGAAAGATCAGTACTTTAAAACGATCGCGCATCATGAAGCTATGGATTTGCGTGATAAGCTCACATAGAGAAGGTAGAGTTTGGTGCAACGCGAACGATAACGCAAAGTCTAGTTTTCGCACTTTTAATCGTTGACTTAGGGTTTGCGCTCGCGGGGTATGCGCTACATCTGGGTGAGCCAGTTGTTGCCGGTGCCGTTGTAACAGCTCTGGCTGCGATAGTCGGTGCCGCTATAATGCAAGGGCGACGGAGAAAAGACAAAGCACAGTAGTGCTTTAGCTACAGGACTAAAGAAGTTTGCATAAGTTGCCTCGGTTACAAGAATTATCTAATCTGTCCGCCTTTTAGTTGCCCATCCATGATTAAACACGTAGGTCACCCCACGCTATCACAGCTCTTTAGCGACAGCGCTCCCATCATCTTCGAAATTCCAATTTATCAGCGTCCTTATGCGTGGACATATACACACTGGCAAGCATTGTTCGATGATATTGTTCAAGGTGATGCAGGGCACTTTTTGGGCACCTTACTCTGTATAACTCGCACCTCCAAACATGCGCAAGCGATTCCTGTGTTGGACCTAGTAGATGGACAACAACGAGTTACAACTTTGCAGCTCTTTTATGCGGCTCTGTATCAACTGCTTAAAGAGCGCAAAGAACAGCTTTCTGAACGCGACCGAAGCCAGTTGTTTAAGTTGGAAGATCGTCTTGTTGCGAGAAGGGACGATACCACCGCTCTTCGTTTGGTTCCTCAAATACATGAGGACAATAAGCAGAATTTCCAGGCTATTGCGTCCGAACTAGACTTGCATGAGCCTACTGCGCGCGGTATTAACTTTGGCAATCGTCGATTGCCAAAAGCCTATAAATTCTTCGTCGATCAGATTACAAGCCTATTTGAAGAATCCGAGGGCGAGGTAAATAAAATTAAAGAAATTTGGTCACTACTTGACCAAGCAGTTATTGTAAAAATTGAGGTCGAAGATCAGGAGGCAGCTTATAAGCTATTCGAATCACTAAATAACCGTGGCGAACCGCTTACCGCAATTGATATTATTAAAAATAAACTGCTCTCTGTAGCAAGCCAAAAAACTGCGAACGTAGATGAGGTCTTTCTTCAATGGGATGGCATTTTAAAGCGGATCGGTAGTGAGTATAAAATACATGAAAGATTTCTACGTCATCATTACCATGCATTTCGTAGTCAGTATCTCACCAAAGGAATGCCACCCCGTGCCACACGATCAAAGCTGATTAAGATCTACGAAGAGTTGATCGATCGGGACTTTGAAAACCTACTATTGTCACTGGAACGATCATCTGAAACCTACGCAGAGCTTCTTCTAATGGAGGGCTCAAGCGTTAGTCACAATCTTGAATCTTCGCTTTTTAATCTTGAAAAGGCTCAAGGTGCTCCTGGCTACATGTTGCTGTTATTTGTATTCAGAGAGCGCACAGACCATGGTCTATCGGAACAACAGCTTGTGCAGATTGTAAATATGTTGGTCAGCTTTTTCGTGCGGCGTAATCTGACGAATACTCCGCCTACGTACAAGTTAGATCAAATTTTCATTGATCTTGTCGACAGAAGCAACGAATATCGCAGCGATCAGCTAATTCAAGTCATTCGAACCACGCTACACGAGCATACTGCTAGTGATGAGGCGTTCGCATCGGCCCTGCGTGGGCCACTTTATAATCAGAACGTAGGGGCAACAAGGTTTATCCTTTCTCAAATCGCTCGCCGCTGGAAAACGCGAGAAATGAAAGATCCGTGGGTATCTTCAGCTAAAGGAGTGGCTGTTTACAGCGTAGAGCACATATTTCCTAAGGGCAGAAATATTCCTGAAGCATGGGTTAATGAAATCGCAGGTGGCGACGTGGCTCGTGCAGAAGAGTTGCAAGAAGAGCTGGTCCATACGCTCGGCAACCTCACCCTGACTGCTTACAATAGCCAATTGAGTAACAGAGCATTTCTAATCAAGCGGGACTTTAAGGATAAAGCAGGAAACTTTACAGGCTTTAAAAACGGCTTAGGAATTAACCGTCAGTTAGCTGATACTATAAAGTGGTCGGCACAACAAATTCGTGATAGAACGGAGCAGTTGGCTGACGAGGCGGAGAACCTTTTTGCGTTGTAAGTAACTCAGCATTTTGCTGCACCGTTTGCACAAAAATTTAGTATCCACTACGATCATATCTTTTAATATTATATAATTCTATGGTATCTTGGGGTAAGCTTGACTAGTATTAAACCTTTGACAGAAGTGATTATGGCATTGCACCGGTTGGGGTAGATTTGACTAATAATCGTATGTACTATGCTCGACCAATATTTCCCTAGCTGTTTACTTGGCTGGCATCTAGTGACAGCTGTGCTTACATTGCTTTTGTTAGGATTCTATCGTTTCCGTAAGAGTCTCCCCTCACTCGTTGTGTTGTGTGATGATTGGCTGCGCAAGAGCTATCGCACTCACCAAATTAGATGGTCAATTGCGATTGCAGCAATCCCTATAATCCTGACTATCGGAGTCGCTCTGCTTGGCCCATCTTCTGTTGTAAAGGCATTTACGGACGCTTGCTTATTATCTCCTACTAATGGAAAGGCAACTGCGAAAATATTTGCAGTACTCCTTGGTAGTTTCGCTTTTTCTATCACTCAATATGTCAGGGTGCGCGGTGAAGCAGATCGTAGAGATGAAGAGCTTGGCAAGCAAGAGCGACAAATAAGGGCTTATGCTGTACTGCCCAGCTTGGACTTTATGTTTAAGTTAAAATCTCAAACTTTTGATACCATTGATAAGGCGATGGGCCCCTTTTATTTAGCGCAGTCGCTGACAGCTACAGACAACTTGGATGAGGCTGGCGTCAATGCAGAGATTGACCGCATATCTGAGGCGCTCCGGATCGCTCTGGAGGCGTTATCCTCACTTGCAAACGACTTTGGGAGCCCCCGTAGGAAACCAAACACAATGCCTCGGTACGGAGCGAGCATTATGCTCGCGATCGGGAAAAATGCCATACCCGACTTACCAGCCGTGTACCAACTAACCCCTGATAAATCCGACGATAAGGGCCAACCAGGCAGGTTGCGCTTCTTAAATCGTGAATCAAACCCAAAGAACTTATTTGGAGTACTCGTGCTACATGAGGATTTACTGCTCAAGCGTCCGGAGGATGAGCAGTCCGTACGCGAAAAAACTAAAATTGGCTCCCCTTATCCAGCACTCGCGTTACCTGTGCGAAAGCCTGAAGGTGAGGAGTCGGAATCCCCAGGATGGCAACTCGTGCTGCCCGGGGCTCCACACGCGGTGCTCAATAACGTAGCAAAGTGGGTACGTGATACACGAGCATGGGCGGCCGAAAAGTCGAGTGCTTTCGACGCTGAAGTTCGTCAACAATTAGAAGGCTACTTCTGTGAGCAGGGCGCTGGTCAAGATATACAGAGCCTCCTCTCTATGCGAATTGGAACAGGAGAGGACCCACTTGGTGTGATCAATTTTGACGCTGACATTCCTGACTTTCGTGGTGACCGCGATGTTCATTATGAAGTGTTTTCAGCCTTCATAAAACCAAGCGTTGTGCTTCTGCGCCCAGCTGTAAGTAGATACCTAGAGCTGTGGTGGCGCATCATCGAACTTGAGGCAAATAAGCCGTCAACCGCCCAGCCAGAAACAAAACCGTGACGCGGCTCAGTTTTTGCCCATTATGTGGTAGAATGAGCATTGCATCGTAATCCGATGTTACCTTAAGTCCTAGATGTATCAGGACTCGAAGTTTGATTCGTTGTACCTTTGCACACCTTTCGAAACATTAAACGACTCACAATCAACGATTTCCCATGAATCCCCAAGAGTTTTCAGACCTCATGGAGCGTCTCCGCAAACAATTAGCTGAGTTGCGTAGGGATGGGTTTCAACGTCGTACCAACCCTGATGGAACCTTTGTCTGGGAAGATTGCGACCCGCTTGTGGACAACTTCCGCACAGCTGGACGTCCTGATCCTGTACCTACGCAACCGCTTACCACTCAAGCCTCTTAGCGCAAATCTTTTCGATTGCGCTACGCTGAACGCCCAGTACACATTGTGTACTGGGCGTTCTTACTTTACTGCCTAACCATATGCAGATACACCATTGTCGATAAAATCTTATGCCGTCCATCCTTACCCACCTCACGCAAGTTTTGGCGAAAGCTGCCGACACCAACCCCGACGCAGGGCGCCCGCCCGTATGCATCCTTTGGCCCGATGGAGATAAGCATTGGCTGCCAGCCCTATCTCTCCTACGCGAACAGCTGCCGCAGCTCTACACTTTTGGAACATACCAACCCGACCATAAACAAGGTCCTGCTGCTTGGTTACGCTGTATTGTAGCGGGTACACTCAAAAACTTCCCCCTACACAGCACCCCTATTCTGTATTTGCCAGGCGTTACCCGCACTATGCTGCGCGGCGTAGAGGATTGCAACCTCCTGCACAAACCTTTAGTAGAGCTTCAATACCGAGGTGCATACTGGAGTCAAGAGAGTCACCGTGATTGGACGCCGATGGCACTGCTTACTAATCGTAAGGATGGGTTGGGGCTTGAAGTAAGTAGAGATGGCGATACTAAGCTTGAACTCAGCAGATGTTTGCCGCAAATTCTGGATCTTGATGTTAGTGAGTTAGAAGGACAGTACATCGATGCTTCCAACTTGCGGGCGTTAGTGCTCGATCAAGATCCAGTGCGCCTGTTGTTGCGCTATATTGATGGTGGCGATGAATACCTGGCAAAGACTTCAATGGAGCAAAGGGGGGCATTGATAGCAGAAATGAAAGATGTTTACGCGATAAACTTGGAGGCAATGGGCCATCTCGGTGCTGTTGAGGCATTTGGTAAGCGTACAGGAAAATGGCGCAGCGTATTTGAACGCTACGCAGAGGCTCCGACGCAGTACCCACATATTGAGCATCATTTAAGGAGAGTCAATATTACGCGCGACATGTTTTGGCTCGAGGAGTTCGGCAACCATGATGGTTGGCCACAGTGGAATGATGAGCACGAAAACAAGCTCAGATCTTCGCTGAAAACACTCGTTGATGTGTCGACAGTTGATTGCCTTAAAGGACTTAACGAGTTAGCAAAGGTTCATGCTCGTAGGTGTGACTTGGTTTGGGCGAAGCTTGGGAAGGCACCGTTAGCCTACGCCCTACTGAGCTTAACTGAGCTTGGGCAGCAAGCTCAAATTATGCTTCCAGACACATCATTCGACGTTTTAGCGAAAGCTTACGAAAACGAAGGCTTCCTCACCGATGCCACGGCACTCCAAGCTATGTCCTGCGTTGATAGCACCGAAGACTGCGAAGTGGTAGAGGCCCTTGTGCGTAAGCTCTATGAGCCGTGGCTTTCAGCTTCCGCTAAAACTCTGCAGACACTCGTCAAACGAGACAAGTATCCTGGTTCAGAAGTTAATTCATTGTCACAACAAGCTACAACGTGGCCAAATGGCACTTGTATCTACTTCATTGATGGCTTGAGATATGATGTCGGCATTCGGCTTATGAGGTTGTTACAAAACGCAGGACACGAAATACAAGAAAGTAGCGCTGTTTGGAGCGCCTTACCAAGCGTAACGGCCACCGCCAAACCTGCCGTGAGTCCGGTAGCAAGCGAGATCGACGGCGGGCCACCCTCCGAAACGTTCGAGCCGCGTATTAAGGCTACGGGCATGAGTTTGACCTCGGCGCGCTTCAAAGCTTTGCTCAGGCAGGCAGGGTGGCAAACACTTTCAGAAACGGAAACTGGCGATACCGAAGGGCTGGCTTGGACCGAGATAAAAGACCTCGACGATGTTGGTCACCGAAACCGTAGCGACTTCGCGTTAAGTATTGATAAAGTCCTTTACGATGTTCAGCGACGTATTGCAGACCTTATAGGTGCTGGTTGGCATCAGATACGCATCGTTACCGACCATGGATGGCTTTACTTACCTGGAGGTTTACCGAAGCAACATCTCGATACTGCCCTCTCAGAAAGTAGATGGGGACGAAGCGCGGCCTTAAAAGAAGGGAGCAGTAACGCTGGGTTATACCAAGTTCCGTGGGCTTGGAACGCACTTGTAGACTTTGTTGTACCTGATGGTATTCAGTGCTATAAATCTGGACAGCAATACTCTCACGGCGGGTTGAGCCTTCAGGAATGTCTCACGCTGCACTTTACGATTGTCGGCGCCGATACAGAGCGATCAGACGGTCTAGGATTCACAGTATCGTGGGTTCGCCAAAAGTGTTTGGTCGTAATTGACGGCGATCCTGCGGGACTACAATTTGATGTGCGACGCTTACCAGCTGATCCAACCAGTACAGTTCTGCTTTCGCCAAAACCTGCCGGAAATGACGGTACTGTTAACTTATGGGTAGAGCTAGAATTAGATGAAACGGCAGTACCGTTGTTTGTAGTCGCACTCGATAATAAAGGTGACCTTCGCGCACAGCAGGCAACTACATCCCCAAGTTAAATAGCTTATGCAACTCGACGAATTAGATCATCTCGCCGCCCAACACTTCGAAGGCTACATCGTCCGTAAGGATTTGGTCAGGAGATTTAGTCGTCAATTTCCTGTACCTACTTACGTCGTAGAATTTATGCTCGGCCGTTATTGTGCGAGCATCGATCCTGACGAAATTCGCGAAGGACTTGAAATCGTAGAACGTCAACTCAGCAACCGAACGGTAAAAGCAGGTGAGGAAGAATTGTTTAAGGCAAGAGCTAGAGAAAAGGGAAGTGTTAAGCTGATAGATCTGGTGACTGCTCGTTTGGATGCGAAGAGTGATAGCTACTTAGTATCGCTTGGAAGTCTGCAACTCAGAGATATTCGAATTAGTCCAGACTTGGTGCAGGCGCACGAGCGAATGCTGACAGGCGGCTTTTATGCAGAAGTAACCCTTGGTTATGACGCTGTAATTGCTCAAGAAAAAAGTGGACGCCCGTTCGGTGTAGACAGTCTCAGAGAAATTCAGCTTTCTAGTCGCAACGTACTCGATCAACTTGCTGAAGCCCTTAGAGAATTGACAACTGAGCAGTGGAAACACCTCCTCTTCCGATCGATAGGCATAGAGCCCGAGGGACTAACTCAGCGCCAGCAGGATGCGCTGCTATTGCGCATGGTCCCATTTACGGAGCGCAACTACAACCTAGTGGAATTAGGTCCGAGAGGTACTGGAAAAAGCCACCTCTTCCAGCAAGTATCCCCCTATGCGCATCTGGTGTCGGGCGGCAAAGCAACAGTTGCGCGGATGTTTGTCAATAACGCTAATGGGCAACGAGGCCTGGTGTGCCAGTACGATGTAGTTTGCTTTGATGAGGTATCCGGCATTTCTTTCGATCAAAAGGATGGCGTCAATATCATGAAGGGCTATATGGAATCTGGAGAGTTCTCGCGGGGCCGCGAGAGCATTCGAGCTGATGGTTCAATAGTAATGGTGGGCAATTTCGATGTTGACGTTGAGCATCAGCAGCGGGTTAGTCATTTGTTCGGTCCGATGCCTCCCGAAATGCGTGACGATACGGCCTTCATGGATCGCATCCATACATTTTTACCAGGTTGGGATGTACCAAAAATTAGCAAAGAGCTACTCACAAATCACTTTGGTTTAGTCAGCGATTTTCTCTCTGAATGCTGGACGCAACTACGCGCTCAGAGTCGTGTCGGCGTGTTGCGTGAACGCGTGCGACTAGGCAATGCGCTTAGTGGTAGGGACACAAATGCGGTTAATAAAACGGTAAGCGGCTTAATTAAACTCATTTATCCAGACCGCGAAGCTACGGTAGCAAGCGAAGACTTGGAGTGGGCGGTACGGTTAGCGCTAGAAGGCCGAAGGCGGGTAAAAGAGCAGCAGAAACGGGTGGGTGCGGCTGAATTTCGCAAAACCCAGTTTAGTTATACTATGGGTGAGGATGGGGTAGAAACCTTCGTTGCTACTCCTGAGCTGCAAAGCGAAAATCACATTGGCTCCGATCCGCTTGAGCCAGGTCAGGTATGGGCTATTAGTCCAGGGGCCGATGACGAAAATGCTGGCCTTTTTAAAATTGAGGTGAATGAAGGCCCAGGCTCAAAAGTGCGTATACTTAATAACCCCGCGCCTAAACCCTTCAAGGAGAGCGTAGGCATGGCAGAAAGTAACCTTTATGCACGCAGCAAAGAATTAGTAGGCGATAAAGATCCTCGGCGGTTTGAGTTTGCGATCCAGCTACGTGGCATGGATGCTGCTAAATCGGGTGCTAAGACTGGAGTCGCGGCGCTACTTGCGATGTGCACCGCACTTCTACGTCGAAATTTAAAAGGCGGCCTAATCGTAGTTGGCGAACTCAACCTTGGAGGATCCGTAGAGACTATTCACAATACCGTGAGCATTATCGAACTTTCTGTAGAAAAAGGGGCAAGTAAAGTATTGTTACCAATTAGTGCTCGAAAGCAATCCATGGATTTATCTGATGAGATGGCTATGCGAGTGGACTTGCAATTTTACTCGAATGCACAAGACGCGCTGATGAAAGCAATGGAATAATCTAATCTCACTTATCATTTAATTTTAGCCTAGCCTCGCGAAAAGCTGCTTATCTTGGTGTTTTAGTGCTATCTAAGCAACTTTACTGCTCTTAATTAAACTTTTAATCAATGGCCAGGTCCACCTCTGGAAGCCAATCTTCCACAAGCAAACCTTCAAATCCTCAATACCCTTCCGCAACTGGGAAACCGTCTGGTAGGAAAGGCGATAATACACCCAAAAAATAGAAAATGCATTCTGCACTTCTATATTCATTCACCTTTTAAAGTCCATACAATGGCAAAGTCTAATTCATCCACTGACAAGGGACGTAGTAACTCCGATCGCTCTCCAAACGATCAGCGTTCAGACGTGAAAAACGATAATAATTCCGACTACGAAAAGGATCGCGAAAATACCGAAAGACAAAAGTCCGGCAAGTAAATCTTGATTCATCCTTAGGCATCAGCCGTCTAGCTTCGCAGCTGGGTGGCTTTTGCTGTTCTGATTAGCGCGAGTACTCTTCACAAAATCCTCAACTCCCAACTAGTCCGTATCTTCACAGTCCATGGCACTTCACCAAAATTCCCCCACTTTCGAGGTCGAGAACCGTCTGTACACCTTAGCCGAGTGGCAGGCTATAGAAAAACAAACATGTAAGAGATACGAATATCTTGAAGGCCGCATAGTGGATTGGCAAGCCATGGCAGGTGGGAGCCCGACGCACGCTCTGATATCCAACAACTTCGGAGGGGCTGTATTCAAGGCTTTCACGCAATCAGAGGCTAAGTATAGGCAGTGCAATACCTACAGCAGCGATCTCCAACTCAAACTAGGTGAGGCTACCCGATACGTATATCCAGATGCTGCAATTGTATGTGGGGCGCCAGCATACGATAAGGTCATCCCAACAGCAATCACCAACCCTTGCGTAGTTGCAGAAGTCATCTCGCTAAGTAGCCAGACCTATGATATGGGTCGAAAATTTGGCTACTATGCTAAAATGGAGAGTCTGCGCGAATACGTATTGCTTTATCAAAACGAGTGGACGGTAGAGGTTCGCAGTCGCTCATCAAAAGATTCAAGATGGGAGATTAACTTCTTCCATGAGATGGATCACATCGCCTTACTTCCCTCACTAGAACTTAGTCTGCCAGTTAGCGAATTATATCGTGGTGTGGAGTTTGAGGATGAGTCAACCGAACCTGCCCCTATGGCCTAAGCGCGATGAGCACACAAACGATATCGCCGTCATACGGGACTATTATTTTCGGGTTTTAATGCTTCTGACGCTCAAGCGGGGCAAAACATTCAGTGGCTACTTCAATCAAACATAGCGCCCCTTAGCGGTTCCTCGCGTCTTCGCGTTTCAATCATAAAAAAGAGCGAAGCTCCAATCGCACTCAGCCACGCCCTACAACCATCACACTCAGCTCGGCGATCTCTGCGATCCTCCGCGCCCTCTGCGATAATTCTATATGAGAGCGTAGCTCACCCAAAAACCTTAGCAACCTTCGCGGTTCCTAGCGCCTTTGCGTTACATTCCCAAAAAAGAGCGAAGCTCCAATCCCACTCAGCCACGCCCTACAACCATCACACTTAGCTCGGCGATCTCTGCGATTCTCTGCGCCCTTTGCGACAAAAAAGATGAGCGAAGCTCCCTTAAGAACCTTAGTGTCCTTTGTGCCCCATAGTGTCCTTCGTGTCCAAAAAAAATGAGCGAAGCTCCCCCCCAAAATCTCAATGTCCTTCGTATCCCAAAGAAAAGCTCACCCCTAAAACCACATATACCCGCGAACTTCCCTGTACTACCTTCCGCCCCATGTCTACGCCTCCAAATCCATTCAAAAAACTTCTCGTCGCCAATCGCGGTGAGATCGCCATC
>JAULKR010167896.1:0-23928 GCA_032356305.1 Prasiola linearis
CGACCGTGACGCGGACGTTGTCCGGCTCGAACGCATAGCACGCCTTGTGATGCAGGGCGGGTGCCAGACGCTCCTGGACGGGGCCGACGACGAGAAGGCGGATCGCGGCTTTGGGATAGCCGCAGTCCGACTGCCTCAGGCTGCTCAGCTCACTCGATGGAGAGATCGGCAGAACCGCCATGCGGGCGGCGATGGACCAGGGCGCGCTTGCCCCTTCCATCTCCTCGCATGTCGCGGCGCTCCAGAGATCGGCGATCTTGCCGAACACCGACTCCTCGGAACGCAGGAGGGCGGTGGGTCGGCAACTATGAACGAGGGCGGATCGGGCGGCGGAATAGGCGGCCGTTTCGAGCGCGACGACGGCCTGTGCAATGAAAATGAATTGAATCAGGGCGAGGCTGCATAGAAACACGGGAATCGAGAGCAATAGAAACTCAATTGTCGCGACCGCCCCCCGTTCATCCCGTATGATTTTCCCGTAGTTCAAATCGATGGACCGCCATAAAATGTTATATAAGTAAGTGTTGACGCCCGAGTTTTTATCGACAATAGCTAATTTGTCAAACATCTATATTCGATTGCATCAATCTGAGTTTTGGAGATCGGGACAACGCGTGCTTGATTCGTTAATCCGAAAAACGACGCCGCGCGTTGCTGTTGTTTTTATCGCCGTATCGCTTTCCTCCGCTGCATTCGCGGAAGAATATACGGGTAATAAAGAAATCCTTTTCCAGATTCCCGTAGAGGCCTCGCCGGACTCCTTCGCCGTCGGGAGCGGATGTGAATTCGGGCATATCTGGATCGATGGTGAATCGGGCGTTTTCCTGTGCCCGACGGCTAATTCCTACGAGGTTTCCTACGTTTCCAAATCGGGCGAATCCCTGCGGCTGTATGCGCATGTGCGCCAGCACGTTCTTCCCGGTCTGGACCGGATGCGCCCTGCGCTGCATATCGGTGAGTACGAGGCACGCGAGACACCCGCTGCGCCGTCCGACGACGGTGATGGACAGGACGGCCTCGCGTCTGTCGCGACGGGCGCGAAGCGCACCATCCTGGTGAAGGTCCCGAACGCGATCGGAGCCGTGTCGTTCGAAGGAAGCATCTCCGCGAAGCCCCAGGGAGGGTTCGGCTCGGACGCGGTCCTCATCAACGGCACGTACACGTTCACGGGTCCCGCGCCCCATACCTTCGACATCGTCGCGGTCCGCAACGACGCCTGCCGACAGACCGTCGATGTCGATGTCGAGGGGGTCGAAGGAGAGATCCTGACGTTCGAGACCGATTGCAGGATCGCCTCCATCGCCCTGCCGCGCGGCGTGATCGTTTCGGCGCCCCGATGCGAGGTGCGGGGAGTGCGGCTCGATTGTCTCGTCGAGAAATCCGTTACCTCCCTCTCGCTTCGGGTGGAGGGCTGGGGGCAGATTCCGGTCGCGATCGACGGGGCGAATGGCGGCAAGCTCGTTCCGACCCGGCTGACACGGGCGGATATTCCGATCGATCCGCTTCTCCAGCAACTGGAGGCGCGGACGAAGTCGTTCTGCGACGGCTCCGGATTTCGCCTCGAATTCACCGGCTATTGCGCCGCCGGTGATTCCGCGAGCTGCGTTTCGGAGGAGAGGTCCTCGATCGAGACCGACGGGCTGCCCTCTCTCATCAAGACGAAATGGGGACTGGATACTTTCCCGGCAGGGTTCCAGCTCGCGTTGACGCTCGATGGTGACGTCATCGACACGGTGGTCGTTCCGATTCCGACGCCGATCGATGTTTCCGTCACCGATCTCCTTCTGAATGCGAAGGAACCGCGGTTTCCGCTTCCGCTCGGTGCTGGCATCGCCGGGCAGGAATTGCTCACCTATGACGATGCCCAATGCTCCACGCCCGTGACCGATCGCATCTCTCTCGGAGAGGGCCAGCCCCAAACCGTTTCGATGCCGTCTTGCGGCAGCGCCCGCCTTTTCGAAGGGGGAGCAGCCGTTTCGCGATGTACGCCGCTGACCTTCGATCCCGACAGGCGCAGTTTCCAGCCGTTCGAGGCGCGCGGAAACTGCGGCGACGGTCGGGTCGTCGTGCTCGTCGCCCAGAATGCGAGCCTCAACGGGGCACGGGCAGAGGCGGTCCTGAGAGCGATCGACGACACGCTGGCCGATTTTCGCTCCTCCGAGATGTGCGTATCCGTCGATTTCGCGACATCCCAGAATGAACGGCGCACCCTGTTGTTCGATGCGAACGAGATCTTCAATTCACCCGGTGACAGGGCCTTCAACATCCGTTCATCCATGCAGTTCGTGAGCTCACGCTCCGAGATATTGCGCGATTTCAGCTGGATCTGGCGCGAGTGGAAGAAGGACATGCGGGCACTGATCCTCGTCGGCGACGGAACGCAGGTCTTCGCCGACGACATGACGGCTTCCGCCGAGGCGCTCGCGTGGCATATCCTGGAGGCGAGAGCGGTCATGCTGGATCTTGCCGGCGGAGAAAACTGCAAGGTTTTCACCGACTACCTTCAGTTCGACGAGTGTCGCGGCGCGAACGCCGAAGACTTCGCCGGGCTTCTCGACGAAGAGATAAAAAATGTGCTGGGGGCGCTGCAATGACAAACCGTTTTCTGTCTGCGCTTGGCGCATTGGTTCTGGCCATCACGCTATCCGTGGGAGGCGGTACTTCGAGCGCCAGCGCATCGATCGAAGGATCCTGTGTGGGGTACTACGACAAGCCCGGCGTTCTGGGTTCACTCGACCGTCGAACTGGCGAGATCGACCGGACCGACGAACCTGCCATAATGGTCGAAAGCACCCAGATTCGCGAAACGCCGGAAAGTACCGGTCGCGTCGTGGGAACGCTGAGATTTGGCGAACGCATCTTTCTCAGCCGGATGAAAGGCGATTTTATCGAGGTGATGTACGATTCTGTAAAGGATTCTACCCCCCTCGGGTGGGTTCGAGCGGATGATATCCTGTGTCAAGCCACGCCGCTGAAGACGGAAAAGGGCTTGAGCCGCAAGTTCTACATTCGAACGGCGGCGAATGCGGTGGATCGGCAGCAAGAGGCCGTCGAACCCAAGAAGGGGCCGGAAAGTTCAGAGTGCGCTAAGTTAAATGATAAATGCCAAGAGCTTACGCGCTTTTCTCGTTATTACATATTCGCGGAAGACCCTGAAAATAACCGCGTACTTCTACTCCTTTCTGCGACATCGGAGTCGACGATCCCGCTGATCGGCTGGGTTTCGGCGGATGACGGCTATCGCTGGAACACGCGCCTCGGTCTGCGTCCCGCCGACAATATGAAGGTCAATCCCGTCACGGGCGCGCTCGAGGTCGGCGAGGAGATCGTCGCGTGCATCTATCCGACGGAGCAGGACGCGCTGAATCCGCCGAAGGATCGGTGCGACAACCCGGTGCTGGGCGGTCCGCGCTGGTTCACGTCGAAGGTTCGCCTTCCCATTCTGGACGACAAGAAGATCGGGGGGCGCACCTTCTATCGTGTCGCCCTCCCGGTTGCCGGTGTCGGCAAGGATTCGCGCGATCTCCTGCTCGACCGGGTGAACGGACTCGATAACGCGATCGATGCCCTTCAGGACCTGAAGAACCTCGATGTCCTGTTCCTAATCGACGGCACGGAGTCGATGGAACCGCATATCGCCGCGCTCGTCGGGCGTGGCAGCCGCCTCGGTATCATCCCGGCGATCAAGAATGCTCTCGACGACAATCCGCGCTTCCGGAACGTGAAGGTACGCTACGGGTACCGCGTCTATCGCGACACCTATGCGGGCAATTTCGGCGTGAACGAAGGCATGCGGCTCAGTGCTTCGTGCGACAATACGGAGCGCGACATCCGGGAGAATCACGAGAATTTCGAACTCGGGATATCGAAGATCGATACGAGATTCGGCAAGGGCTCCGGTCGTGGCGATCCGGATTACGAGGAAGCCCTGATCATGGGCCTGAGCGTCGCCGTGGACGATCTGACGCCCTGTGAAAAGAACGTCAAGATGCTCTTCGTCATCGGCGATACGGGCTACGACTCGGAACGGCTGAAGGAGCAAGGCGTTCCGATTCACGAAGCGTCGCAGGTCGTCGATCTCCTCATCAACGGCACGTCCGCCAAACAGATCGATCCGATCATCCCGTTCTTCATCCAGGTGCCGCAACCCGCTACGGTTCCTCAGCTTCCGGCACAGGCCCAGGGCAACTTCCAGGCAGCATATGGCAAGTTTGCCACCCAGGGGCGCGCCCTGGCCCGCACGGTGGGCGAGGCGTACATGACGGATCGCGGCAGCAACGTGGAATTGCGCGACGAGGAGAATTTCTTCTCGCTCGACGGGCGCGAGCCGCATGAAGCGCAACGCGAACTCGTGAAGATCATCACCGAACAGGTGGCACGATTCAGCGACCAGGCCCCGGTGAACGAGATCATCGCCGGCCTGCAGACGGGCGAGGCACTCGTCGAGATCATCACGGCGCTACAGGATGCAGCGGGCGGTGTTCCGGCCCTGCGCCTTGCACAGATCGAGCGTCGTGTGTGCGAGACCCTGGGCGAAGCGTGCACCGAGCAGATCTTCAGCGACACCATCACCGGATACGTCGAGGCGGATGAAGACGTGGTCGATGTCGACGTCCTGCTGTCCGGCGACGAACTGAACGAGTGGCGCAACATGATCGAGCCGCTGAGGGACATCACCGCCATCTCCTCGGAAGCGCAGTCCCAGCTGATCGTGGACATGCTCGTGAACGCGACGGGCAAGACATTGGGAGAGCTGTCACCCAAGGCTCTGAACATGGGGATCAGCGAGTTCCTGACCCTCCAGAGCGGTCTGCCTTTCAATACGAAGACCCCCCTGATGAACTACACGCTCCGCGACTTCGTCTACGGAAGCGATGGAGAAATCATCAATCAGGAGAGTTCCGTCAACAAATGCGAACGGGCCTGGGTCGCAAAATGGCTCCAGCAGCGGCGCGAGATATTTTCGGCCGTCGATCGCGGAGAGATTCCGATCATGGAGTTCAACGAGATCAAGTGTCCGGAAGAGCTGATGCGCAATCAGCTTATCAAGGATATCGATCTCAAGAACATCGTGGCATTCCCCGAACCGAGCGAAATGGACTTCTCCTTCGTCGATCTCGACCGGCGGCAGTTCTGGATTCCGAACGAGTACCTGCCATGACGGCAGCCGATACTGCGGAGCGAGAACGTGATGCTTCGGGTTGGGGTTGCGAGGTCGAGAATGTCGAGATCGTCCGTCACCCCGCGCGCGGAGGGACACCCTTTCGGCTGAGGATCGAACGAAAGGTCTTCGTCGGATCGCAAGGTCCCGAAGGAAATCGAATCCCCGTGATGGGTCCGTCGGGTGTCGGAAAGAGCACGTTCCTGAACCTGATTTCGGGCATGACCTATCCGGAATCCGCGAAAGGCGAGATCCGGTGGCGATTTCCCGATGGGCGTCGGTTTTCGTGGGGGTCGTCAGGGCCGTCGATCGAGGACATGGCGACCCTGCGGCGCGACTATTTCGGGTTCGCCTTCCAGAACTCGCACCTGCTTCCGTACCTCACGGTCGCGGAGTCGCTGACCTTCGGGCGGCGCAATCGGGGCGAGAGTCTGTCGGGCGCTCTCGTACGCGCCGAAAAGGCGCTGGAACACGCATTCGGTTCGGACGACGGCCTCAAGACCCGCATTCTCGGCAGTTATCCGGGTGAACTGTCGGGAGGGGAAAAACAGCGCGCATCCTTGCTGATGGCATTGGTCCGGGACCCGTACGTCCTCTTCGCGGACGAACCGACCGGCAGCCTCGACCGGGATACGCGCAAGAACGTCATGGACATGCTCACCGACTGGCTGGACGAGAAATCGGATGAACGTCTGTTGATCTGGGTCACGCATCACGAGAAGGACCCGGTCGATACCGGATCGCCGAGGCGCATCCTCGTCCGCGACGGAGGCGTCGAATTCGAAGCCGTCCCGAAACAGTTCGGGGCAGCAGGGCCATGACGGTTCTCAGACTGGCGCTCCTCGAATTCTGGCGAGCCTTTCCGGGGCGCGCTCCGGGGGGGCGGGACTGGGCATTCGTCACCGCGCTCCTGGTTCTGCTGCAATTGCTCGCGCTGGTGATGCTCAGTGCGCGCGCCGGCGTGCTTGAAAGATCCGTCGATGCGTTCCTCGGAAAGGAACCCGGCTACGGGGTGCCGGTCTGGGTCCGGCAGAACTATCTGAGCGAACGCCCGACCGAATCCATATCGGCCGACCTGATAGCGGAACTCGAAGCCGCATCGGACAGTCACCGCGTGGTGCCGTTCCGTCGCGTCGCGAATGGAGAGTTGGTGACCCTGCCCGACCCTGCGATCTGGCTGGAGCGGGCCGAGGAGTCCGAAATCGCGTTTTCGGGGCTCGTCGGCGATTTCGGTGGTCCCCTCTTCCCGACCGTCATGGCTCCCGACCCTGATCCCGGTCCCCTCGCCGATATCGTGAAGGACGCGTGGCCGATCGTTCTCGACCTCGACAAGTTCCAAGATTTCTTCGATCTGGAGGCGTATCGCGCGTCGATCGCGGGCCGCGTTCCCCGCTCGATGTACGAAGCGATCCCGACCGACCCGGCCATGATCGGTACCATGAGCGTCATCTGGCTCGAGGTGCAACGCCTGAGGACACCCACGCTCGTACCGTTTCGCATCACCTGGGGCCGATATCTGGGGAACGGGCATCTACGGCCCGACTTCGTGCTGCCCTTCGAGTTCCATACGGCGTTCATGGCAGTACGTGAGAACCCGCTTCTCTGCGCCGAAGTCGCCTCCGGCCCCGATCTTCCCAGGCCCGTGACGAGCATCGAAAGCATCTCGTTGCTGATGCAGCCCGAGGATACCCGCAAGGAAACCATCGCCGACCTCCGGCAGGGTCTCTCCCCGATGGTGCAGGCATTGGGAGGCGAGTTTTCCGACAATACCCGCGCGCGGCTCACGTGGGTGGCGCCCCAGGCCCGCGGGAGCAGCGAGTGCCGGGGGTCCGTTCCCTGGATCGTCGCGGCCCTGTTCATTGCCCACGAAGACCTCGATAACGGCATGATCGAAAGCATGCCGAAGACCCCGGCACGCGACGTGGTCGTCAGCGGCACGAAACTCCGGGCACGTTGCGACAGCCTCGCGCCCAACACGCGTCGACGGGTGCTCGGCGATGCCGTCTTCACGGCGCCCTGCGGTGAAGACATCCTCGAAGTCGAGCTGGCCGATGCCCATCTCGGCTATAACCAGATCCTCATGTTCGTGAAGGATCGAACGAGGATCGACGCTCTGGTCGACTACATTTCCTGTCGCGAAGGAGACGGCGCCCCCGTCTCGTCCAAGCTCTGCCACCTGCCCGACGCCGATTACGACACGGTGGAGAGCCGTCTCGCGCTTCATCCGATCTACGAGGACAGCCTCTCCCGGTTCGGGTTCCTGTCCAAGCTTCTCGAAGCGATCAGCGGTCCGATCGGCTTCATCATCGGCGCGGTCGTCTTCGCGATGCTGTTCGTACAGCTTGGTACCGTGATCGGACACCGGCTGGGCCAATACGCGACGCTGATCGTCAACGGGGTACGGCACAGTCAGGTCTACCGCATGGTCATCGCGCAGATAGTCCTGTCGGTCGTCGCGGCGTTCGCCGTCGCATGCGCCCTGTTCGTCGTCGTGCGCGGCTGGCTCCTGCTGGAAACGCGACAGTTGTCGAGTGATTACGAGCGGATCACGCTCGGGGGTGGGATCGATATCCTTCCGATTCCGGTGTCCGGAATGGTCGCCGTCATCTGCGCGACCCTGCTGATCGGATGCGCGCTCGGGCTGGTCCACCTCTACGCGAAGGGCGTTTCCGCCGGAAAAAGTCTGGATCGATTGCTGTAATGAAGCGAGGTCGTCATGTCTCTTGAATACGTTCTGATGCTCGGTCTGATCAGCATTCCGATCATGGTCCTGATCGGCCGCCTCACCGCCATGATGATGTTCATGTGGAGCATTTCCAACGGCGTATGGATGATGCCGTTGTGAGTGCCGCCGGAAGAGAGGAACTCAAGATCGACGTGAAGGCGCTGGAGGGGTCCGGCGATATCTTCCATCGGTACCATGCACAGGTGATCCAGGGGCTGCTCGGCCCCATTCGCCCCTATTACGGCGATCCGGACGAGCGCGACGATGCGCTGATCGACCGGGCGGAGCAGGTCTCCGAGATCATGATCAACGGTCCCGACGAGATCTATATCGACGGCGGAAACGGGCTTGAACGGCTGGAGGGTGCGAGCTTCGGCCCCGAGGATCGGCTGATCGCCTTGGCGCGTGCGATCCTGCAATTCGCCGGGAAACGCCTCGATCCCAACGATCTTTCGATCGAGGCGCGGACGCCCGAGAAATACCGGGTGCACATCGTGCAGGCTCCGGCCGCGCGGCCGGGCCTGTCGATCTCCATTCGCAAGTTCCCGAAGAATCGATTGACGCTGAAGAACCTGGTCGACAAGAAATCCTTCCCCGCGCAGGCCCGCGAGTATTTCGAAGCCGTCATGGCCCGGAAACTGAACATCCTCGTATCGGGCGGCACGGGGTCCGGGAAAACCACGCTTCTCAACGCTTTCTCCGAACTCATCGCCGAGAACGACCGCATCCTCATCATAGAGGATACGTCGGAGATCCGCTTCGAGGAAAAGCGTCATGTCCTGCAACTGGAGGCGCAGAAGCCCGGGCGCGACGGGGCAGGGGGGATCACCATCCGCGAACTGCTCCGTGCTTCGCTGCGCATGCGGCCCGATCGGGTGATCGTGGGCGAGTGCCGCGACGGCGAGGCGCTCGACATGATTCAGGCGATGAACACCGGGCATGACGGGTCGATGTCGACGATCCATGCGAACAACTCCGAAGACTGCCTGCTGCGGCTGGAAACCCTGTGCCTGATGGCCGGTCTGCAATTCCCGCTCCTGGCGTTGCAGCGTCAGATCGCATCGGCGGTTCAGGTGATTGTGCAGATCCAGCGCCGCCATGGAGAGCGCAGGCGTGTGACGGAGATCACCGAGGTCCATGGTTTCGACCTCGACAAGCAATTCTATCGAATCGAACGAATCTTCTCGCTCGCACCGGACGCGGAGGATGAAACGGGGTACAGTCTGCAATGGACCGGTATCTCGCCTCTACTCGGTCAACGGGACCCCGACAATGCAAAGGCTCTGATCGCGAACTGGAAAGCGGCACGTACGACACCCTGATCGCCATTCGCTCGATGCATAGAGCAATTAGCCCAACTCTTTGATATCGGGAAATAAGTGCCGGATAAAAGATTTATTTACGATCATATCCTTCTTCATATCTCCGATATGCGCGTAACGAATGAAAAATATATGATGTCAGATGATCCACCTATTGTGCTGCCGTATATAACGGACTATCGTATAATGATTAGTTTAACAGGAGGCTCCCATGGGACCAGGCGATATTCTGAAACTCGGTGTGATCATCCTACCCCTCGTAATGTTCTTGGGGTATGTCGGAACACAATTCATCCAGGACACCAAAGATGCCCGTGTCGATATGGTGACGGCGGTCGACGGAATGGCCGAAGCGGCCGGCAGCGTCGATTAACGCGTGTCGAGAAAGAAAACCGCTGCCGCGTTACGCCGGCTTTTAGCCGATGAGCGCGGCAGTACCGCACTTGAGTCCGTTCTGGTGCTCGGAGCAATCTCGATTCCTCTCGTGATGTTCCTTGCCCTGCTCAGTACGCAATTGATCGAATGGATCCGGGATCAGGCGCCGAATATCTTCGACGAAGCGGCGGTCTTTTCGGGATAGAGATTCATTGAAGACCGAACTTGAAGTAGGGATCGATTCGTGAAGAGTGCAGTAATTCTTGTAGTCGGTCTCTGTTTCGGGGCTCTTGCCGGATGGCTGGTGTTGAAGGATCAGTCCGCCGTGACCGCCAGGCAGGCGACCGCATCCTACCTCATGATCGATCCGAAGCTGTCCATCGAGACGATCGCTGTCGGCGAGACGATACGGCCCAACCAACTCGTCGAGGTGGCCTTGCCGACGAGCGATCTGGCGCTGGCGAATGCGGCTTTTCTGGCGACTGCGGAGAACCGCAAGTTCGTGACGCTTCGTCCCGTCAATACTGAATTGCCGAAGGGGCGGGTTCTGACGAGCGACGTGTTCGCGGATTTGAACGTCGAGCGTCTGGACCAGGTCATTCCGGAGGGGATGCGTGCAGTCGCACTTCCCGTGAATGCACAATCTTCCCTGAACAATCAGGTCGCGCCCGGCAATCGGATCGATGTTCTCGGCGTCACCGAGCGGGGGGGCGAACTCGTCCCCGAAATCCTCCTCGAAGACGTTCGCGTGATCTCGGTCGGCGATATTTTCAGCTACAAGGAATGGGCTGCGCAGAAGCGTCGGTCCTATTCGACGATCACTCTCGAAGTCACGGCGGAGCAGGCGAAGAGCCTCGTGCTGGCCCGCCAGACACTTGCAAGCGAGATAACGATTGCAATGCGGAACCAGTGCGACAGCATCGTGAAAGTTGCCGGCTGTCTCTGAAGCGGGAGCGTTCTGATGTCTGTTGCGCTCGAAATACGCTATGCGAACAACCGCGCCGATCGATGTGATCTCGGCCGTCAGAACTACATACTCGGCTCCGTCGATTCCAAGAGCGCACTCGGCGAACGCATTCATCTGATCTCCTTGCGCGTCAAGCCCGACCATGCGGTGCTCGAATTCACGCATCGCGGCTGGTTTCTGCTCGCGCGTCAGTCCCAGGTCCGCATAGGTGAAGTCAGTCTCGAAGTCGGCGAGAAACGCCCCGTGCGTCCGGGCGACTCGTTTCGCATCGGCGATGTCGACCTCTATCTGACCGAAGGCGCTCGACAGGAAACGCGTATCGAAATCGATCGGGCGAATCCCTCGATCGCCTTCGATGCACTGACGGACAAACTTCAGTCGAACGCGACCGTGGACACCGAACGCCTCGCGAAGGAGCAGCGCCTCGAACCGGATGAAGACGAATACCGCACGAAACTGGTTCCGATCATCGCCAAGCACCTCCGGGCGGCATTGAACGAGGCGAACTCGGATATCCTCGACATCTACGCGGAAGAAGCGCTGCGGCGCGAGCTCATCCTTCGACTGCTGGGACATCCGGGCCTGTTCGCGCGGCCGCTGATGGGCGATGTCCCTGCAAATCTGCGCGCATCGCTCGACAGGATATGTCGTCAGATCTCCGAGAAGATCGGCGCGACCGGAACGAGGTCCAACCGGGTCAAGGACCTCGAACGCGTGCATGCGGGGCATAGCGCGGCCTATCGCGAACTGGCGCTCGGCTTCAACTCCGATACGGTCCGCCGTTTCCTCGAGGAAGCGCTCGTCTTCTCGGTCGTTGCCTCCATGGCGGGGACGGGACCGGTCGAGGCCATGATGGAGATCGAGGATATTTCCGAGGTCATGGTCGTCGGGCACGAGCGCATCTTCGTCGAACTGGACGGCATGCTGGTCTTCTCGGGCCTCGCGTTCCGTGACGAGCAGCAGGCGGTCGTCGTCGCGGACAAGATCGCGAAGCGCAGCAACGCGACCCTCAATCAGCAATTCCCCTATCAGGACGCGCGCCTGACGGATGGATCGCGCGTCAATCTCGTGATCAACCCGGTTGCCCTGTCGGGTCCGACGATCACGATCCGGAAATTCCGCCCGGTGGCGCCGGATCTTCTCTTCCTGCGCCGCAAGGACAGCCTTTCGGCAGCAATGGCCAGCTTCCTGCTCGGTTGTGTCGTGTCGAAGAAGAATATCCTGGTCTCGGGGGGAACGGGTACCGGCAAGACCACGATGGTCAACTTCCTCTGCTCGATGATTCCCAAGAACGAGCGGATCGTCACGATCGAGGATACGGCGGAACTGAAGGTCTCGGACAAGCACGGTGGCCGGTTGCCCCATGTGGTGACCTTGCAGGGCGTTTCCAGAACGGGCAGTGCCGAAGGGCACTCGATCCGCGATCTCGTGCGCAATGCGTTACGCATGCGTCCGGACCGGATCATCGTGGGAGAGTGTCGGGGCGGCGAGGCTTTCGACATGCTTCAGGCGATGAATACGGGGCATGACGGCTCGATGACCACGCTCCATGCCAACGATCCGGAAGATACGATGGCGCGGCTCGAAAACCTCGTGATGAGTGCCAACGAGGGTCTGCCGCTCGAAGCCATCCGGTTCCAAGTGGCCTCCGCGATCGATTACGTCGTCCAGTTGAAACGGTATGCGGACGGCAAGAAGAAGATCTCGTCGATTGCCGAGGTCGGCCGCGTGGACAGCCTGACGGGACGCATCGAGGTCAATCCGATCTTCGAGGCGCATTACAATCCCAACATGCCCGAGAGCAGGGCGCGCTTCGCGTTCGCAGGGCGCACGCCGCTTGCGATCCGTGACATCATCGAGGGCGGTTTCGACGCCCGGAAGCTGAGGTTCTGAACATGGGACTGCTTGAAAACCCGGTCGTACTCGCCATCATCGTGGCACTGGGGGTCGCGATGACGACCGTCGGCGCGCTGCTCCTTCTCCAACCCGCGATCGACCGGGGGATCGACCGGTTCGTCGCGGATTTCGACGACAAGTTCGTCTTCGGGCTGGAGTTCAAGCCGCTGCACAATGCAGTCATCTGGATGTTCCTGGGTGCCTGCGCGATCACCAGTGGCCTGTTCTTCTACTTCTTTCCTCTGGTGACCGCGACCGTATCGACGTTCGTTCTCTTCGGCGGCCTCGCATTGCTGCCCCATGCGATCTATCTCGTGTCCGTGCGCGGGCGCGTGAAGGAGATCGAGGCGATCCTGCCGGGCCTGCTTCAACAGCTCTCCGCCAACTTCCGTCATAACAGCGACAAGGTGCGCGGATTGCAGGAGGTGGCGGAAACGGCGGCCTCGCCGATGGATCACGAGCTTCGCATCCTGGCCAACAAGACCCATGAACTCGGCTTCATCCAGGCACTCGAGAATTCACGCGGGCGCATCAAGTCCGACATGTTCGATACCGTCGCCGCGCTGCTTCAGACGACGAGCATCCGGGGCGGGTCGGAGGCGGAGGCGCTGAGCAATCTCAGCCGTGTCTTCGCGCAGTTGCGGGCGATGCGGGACCGTATCGACACGGCGACGCGGCAGGGCCGCGCCTCGATGTGGATCATCCTGATGGCGCCCTTCGTCTTGATACCGGTCGGGCTGTTCGGCTTACCGGATACCATATGGGAGGGGATCGACCTGTATTACGTCAAGCTGGTCATCGCGCTCGCCGCCGTCTTCGCGTTCATCTCGATCACGCTCGCCATCTGGTTCACGAGCCAGGAAGTATGACCTACGCCGTACCGGTTCTTTCGGCCCTCTCAGCGGCCCTCGTCAGCGGATCGATCGCGGCGCTTCTGTGGGCGCCCCTGAGCCGCTATTTCGTACTCTATCGAGAGATGGAACCGCTCTACGGATCGTTGAAGGCGATGCTGATCGCGGGCGCGGGGGGACAGTTCGACACGTCGAGCGACGCGCAGTACGATGCGACCATGACGAGCGAGGTGCACACGCAACTCGGCCTGAAGCGCGAGGGCTACGATCGCGGGCTGCTCGTCAATGCCGGCTATATCGGCGGCGCGCTGACGCTGCTGATGATCTTCTTCCTGGGTCCGTTCACCGGCGTGGTCTTCGGCCTGTCGGGGACGCTGGTCGCCTATCTCATGCTGCACTGGATGGCGAAGGATTCGCTCAAGCGGGACCACATCCAGCAAGCCTGGAAATTCCCATTCTTCCTCGACATCTTCCTGCTCACGGCGCAGTCGAACGGCTCTCTGGACGATGCCATCGACCTCTATCTCAAGGTCTACGGCTATGACGCGCTGGGACGGGAACTCGCGGTGACGAAGGAACGGTACAAGGCCAACCAGGAATCCGTGACCTTCCGCTATCTGCGGAACCGCGTCGGCGATCCGGAACTGAAGAAGGTGCTCGGCGATCTCGCGCAGAAGCTGTCGGCGGGGGGCGATCTCGTCTCGCCGCTCAAATCCCAGAGCGATGACATGCGGCAGATCCGCGAGGAACAGGCGGCGAAGGTCGCGGAAGGCCTGAACGCGAAATACACGATCTGCGTCGTGCTCGCGGCGGCTTCGACGTTCCTCGTGATCCTGTCGATCCCGCTGGCCTACATCTTTTCGAGCAATATCCTATGATGGCACGACTGAGAGCGCTTCTTTTCTGGTTCCTCGTCGCATCGGCAGCAACGCCGGCGGCGGGGCAGGGCGTCGGGCAGGTTGCCCATATCGTCCTGATGAACGAGGTGCAGGCCTCCGAACTGGAGAGCGAGGAGAATCCGCTTCAGATCACCTTGGACACCTCTCGCGAATGGGGTGTCAGCGCCGAATTGCGGGCGCTTCTGGTCAATCCGAGATTCGACCGCCTCGACGAGACGCTCGACAGGTTTTCGGATCTGCCCGTCCCGCCGCGCACGCTTCTGCTCCATCTTCGCGGAAAGGGCGTCTATCTGGAAGGCGACGACGGCCCCCGGATGCTCCTGCGCCGGTACCGCTTCAACGAGAAACACGATGCCGCCACCGCCGAACGCCGGTTGCGGCGCGGTTCCCTGGCGCTGACCGAAGTACTCGAAGCGACCAGCCTGTCGGGGATCGACCGCGTGCTGGTCATCTACGATGCCTGTCATCCGGATGCGCTCGACGCGCCGGCGCGGGAAACCATTCCCTCCCTCGCCGCAGCGCCGTGCCCCGCCGTGCCGATCGAGGGTGCGACGGTACTCTATGTTGCGCCGGAGACGGACCCGAAGGAACTGGGGGATGTTCTCGCGGGACAGAATCTCGCCACCCTTTTCGATACGGATACCCTGCGCGAAGTATTTGGATCGGGCGAGTACGGCACGCTGGTCTTCTCGCCCGGAACGCCGGGTGCGGATATGGATCGTGCATCGGCCCCTGTCGCGGATGACGGGGAGGGCGTTGCGACCGATACCGCCCCTTCGGGCGACGAAGACGAGGGAAAAGGCGCGGTAATCGCGTTCGATGCCAAACCGCAGGACGCCGTTCGCGATGCATGGTCGCGTGCGGAAGACCTCAGGACCTGCGAGGCGTATTGGCGGTTCGGTCGGGAATTTCCCACCGCTTTTCAGACCATGATGTTCCAGCCGGGGAGGCTTCAGAATGCCTGCGAACCCGGTGAGCTGGAAGCTCTGAAAGCCCAGGACGAGGCGCCCGCCGACCCGGCCGACGACGCGTGGGCCATGCTGGAAACGGGGGGGTCGTGCGATGCGCTCGCGGACTTCGTCGACCGGTTTCCCGACAACGAGAATGCGGCGGATGCACAGGCTCGCATCGACGACGACTGCGCCCCCGAGGAGAAGATCGTCGCGATTGCTTCCAGCGCGAATGCCCTTGCGCGCAATGCATGGGCGATTGCGGAGGAGTCGGCATCCTGCGAGGGATACAAGGCGTTCGGACGAGATTTTCCAGATTCGTTCACCACGACCATGCTGCTCCCGGGCCGGCTGCAGGAAAATTGCACCGAGGCCGAACTGAACGCCTCCGAGCCGGCGGACGATCCGCAGGGCGATGCCTCCGGCACCGACTGGGCAGCCCTAGAGCGGAACCCGACCTGCAAGGGATACCGGGAGTTCGGGCGCGCCTTCCCCGATGCATCGAACACGCGCGACCTGCTTTCCGGTCGGCTGGCGGAATACTGCCCGGCACAGGAACCGACGCAGCCCACGATCCTCGCGGAGAGTGCCGCGCGCCTCCTGCCGCTCGATGGTGACGGGGCGCGGCGCGAACAGGTGCATGCGCTCGCCCTCGTCACGCCGCGCTACCGCAATCCGGCGCTGTCGGACCTCGATCTCGACGGCACGGTCGATGCTTTTGCGCGCCTTGCGGATCGCCTCGGCGTGCCCGCGCAACAGGCGCGCGTTCTCGGTCCCGCAAGCCGCGAGACACAGCGTGCGGCGGTATTGCAACTCGCGGGGGCGATGGGGCGCGACGACGAGGCCATCGTCTATCTCGCTGGCCATGTCCTTTCTGATCGCCAGCGAGGGCGCACATGGGTGCTGCCCTATGATTTCGAGTTCGACACGCTCGAACCCCGTGCGAAGAACAGGCGCGAGTTCGAGGCTTCCGTTCTCTCGCTGGAGGAAATCGCTGCGATCCTGTCGCCGCGTGCGCCGCTTCGCGTCCTGTTCATCGTCGGACAATGCGGCGCCGCGCCCAAGCCGGATGTCGCCAGCGGCATCGATCTCTGGCCCTATCTCAACGACGAGACGGGCTGTGGCGCGCCGGATCTCGGCTCCGAATTCATCGTCCTGAACGGGTCTTCCGCGCTCGACGATGCCGAGGCGCCCCGTGACTTGCTCGATGCGCTCGACCGGGCGGTAGAGGATGCGCCGTCGCTGCAGATGCGCGCGATCCGCGATATGCTGCTCTCGCACATCCCCGCCGCAGGATTGCGCGAAACGCGACTCGGCGTGCCGTTTCTGACCCTGCCGGACGGAGCGGGGGAGGATCATCTTCTCGATTGTTTCGTGCCGGAACGCCGAGGCGACGACCTCTGGTGTCGCGACGATGACGGAACACTCGTTTCCGCCGGTCTCAGACCCCTCCCCGCCGAAGAACCTGCGCCCCGCGATCCGGTCGTCGAGGCGTGGACGACGGCGCGGGAGCAGGACAGTTGCGCCGCCTACGGGGCGTTCCTTCGCGAATTTCCCGATGCACCGCAGGGCGATCAGGCGCGCCGCGCGCGGGGCGAGGCCTGCTTCCGGGAGCGGGCATTCGCGGCGACGGCGCTATGCGATACGCAAGGCGCATCGCCATACACGTTGCGCCGCGAAGGGATGCGCGCGTTGCAGCAGGAGCTGCTCGACAACGCTTGCTGGCCCGGCACCGTCGACGGGTACTGGGGCGGCAATACCGCGACGGGCCTGCGCCAGTTCCTCCAGGTCGCCGGGGTCGACGACCTCCAAACCGCAGGCCTGAGCAGTTTCGAAAACCCGTTTCCGTCCTGTCTGACGCTGTTCCTCCTCGAAGATTACGACGGTGCACGCGGGCAATGCGCTCTGCGATGCCCCGACGGTCTCGAAGCGCGCGAGGGGACGTGCGTTCGCCCCGAACCCGAACCTCCCGTGCCCGCCGTCGAAGCGCCCGAACCGGAACCCGCCCCTCCCGTCGCAGAGATCGAGCCGCCTGTCGCCCCCGCCCCCGCCCCCGTTCCGGCCCCGGTCGCAGCAGCGCCGGTGCCGGCGGCGCCGGTGTTGGCGGCGATCGAACCCGCCGCCCCGCTCGCACCGAGGGATATCGACGTGACGTCCATCGGCTTCGTCGGGAACCGTGCGTTCGATGACGGGCGTCTGCGCAGCATCATCCGGACCAGGATCGGCGACCCGTCGGATATCACGGAGACGAACCGCCGGTTCGACCCGCGCAGGCTCGAACAGGATCGCGATCTCATCCGTGGTCTCTATATCGAGAGCGGCTATTACGACGTCACGGTCCAGGGCGCCTCCGACGTGGCCCCCGGTCGTACGGGCGTGCTGCTGACCTATACGATCACCGAAGGCCCCCGCTACACGTTCGATTCCGTGATCCTGAGCGCGAACCTCGATACCGATGTGCAGACCGCGTTGTTCGCCGTCTCGCCGATCCGGTCCGGCACGCCCTACGATCGCGATCTGATCGACCGGACCCTCTCCCGGATGGAGGCGCTGCTGGAGGACCGGGGCTTCACCTCGATCTCAACGGCGCTGCTCTCGTCCGATGTCGATCGAGCGACCAAGATGGTCGCCCTGACCATCAGTCTCCGGGCGATGGCCCCCCCCGTGGTCGAGGAGCCTCCCGCCCCTCCCGTTGCGGCGATTTCGGAACCCGTCGATATTCCGCTCCCGACGACACCTTATGTCGCGCCGGAGCCGACGGAATACGTCGCGCCCGTGGTCGAACCGACGGCTCCCACGCAGTATGTCGCCCCCGTCGTCGTCACACCGACGGCGCCGACGAAGCCCTATGTCGCGCCAGTGGCCGCGCCACCGGTCGCGACGCAGCAATACGTCGCACCCGTCGCGGCACCACCGGTCGCGACGCAGCAGTACGTCGCACCTGTGGTCGCGCCACCGGCGCCACCGGTGGCCGCTCAGCAATATGTCGCGCCTGTCGTCGCCTCACCGGCGCCCGTTCAGCGGTACGTCGCGCCCGCGCCTGTCGTTGCTCCGACACCGGCCAGTGCGGCCTTGCGGACTCCCACGCCCGTCGTGACGCCGCCCCGGCCCGCTGCCGTCGCGCGTCCCGTCACGGTGCGGCCTCCTGCGCCGGCTCCGACTCCTCCACCAGTCAGCGCCCGGGCTGCACCGGCACCCGCCGCACCTGCGCCCGTGGTGCAACGGCAGACATGTACGCCACTCCAACAACCCGACGGGCGCGGAGGCTGTCAAGCGAAGGCTCCCTCCTTCACACTTTTCTAGAAACGGTATCCGACAGATACGGTCCGCCCGATGGACCATGGCGGGCACGACGATCCGATACCGCCTCGGCCTCAAGCAAGGAAGATACGAGATGCGCTCCGCCCTGAACCTCATCGTCGACGAGGGTACCGTCAGCAGGAAAAAGAGCTTCCCGATCGAGGGGGAGTGGTCGCTCGGCGGCAATGGCAGCGGTGCCGACCTCCAGCTGCCGGATCTGCCCGACGGCCAGTCCTACCTGAAATTCATCCATGATGGCGAGGACGGCTGGGGTGTGCAGGAGCATACGAGCGGCGTCGCGCGGATCAACGGATCGGCCCTGCGCTATTCCAATCCGATCAAGAACGGCACGCTGCTCCAGCTGACCCGTCGCGACGGGTCCGGCGATGTCGTGCTGCGCGCGAAGCTTTCGAAGACGCGGAGCGGGGCGGCGACGACGGGCGGCTTCTTCGGCAAGCTCAAGCCGCTCGACATCGGCATGGTCGCGGTCGGAATATTCATCGTGATCGGCCTGCTCGCGATGAACATCCTGAAGCCGACGGACGCACCGGCGCGGATGCTCACGACGGAGGCGATGATCAAGGAGGTGAGCCGGTCGGCCAAGCTGGCGCCTTCCACCGAACAGAACGCGCTGCTCTCGGCGACGCCGACCACGCTGATGGAGGTGAGGCGACATCTGGTCGGCCTCGACGCGCCGGAGCAGGAGCGGCTGATCGATGCGTTCACCGGCGACCTCGCCTTTCGCATCGCCGAGGGCAAGCGGCTCGAACGCCTCGGCCTGACCGGGGAGGCGCGCGCTTCCTACACGGCGGTCGTCGAGATGCTCGAAGACAACGACCTTCAGGCGACGAAATACGCGCTGCGTGCACTCAACCGGTTGAACTAGGATCCATTTTCAATGAGCGATGATTTCCACAAGCTTCTGGACAAGCTGTACAGCCGGTACGAATTCAACCGCGCGGATTACGAGATCTATGGCGCGTGCAATCTCTACCGCGCCAAGAACCGCCAGAACGACGATACGTGCACGATCTATGTCGCGAGTCCGACCGAGAACACCGCCCTGCTGAGCGCCGTCTGCAAGGCCATGCGCGAATACAACGAGATCCACCACGCCGATACCAATCCGATCAGCTACGACCTTCTCGAAGCGCCCTCGGTGAAGAGGGGAGGGCTTGCGATCGTCCTGCGCGAGCAGTCGGGGCGCAACCTGTTCAACGCGGAGCGGACCCTCAGCGGACCGGGCTGGGACAAGGAGGACCGGTTCGGATACGCCGAGAAGCAAGGAGCGATGCTCCGCTTCACCGCTGCCATCAAGGATCTCTATCAGCGCGGGTTCGTGCAGCCGGAATTCAGCGTCTTCAACACGAGCGTGACGAGCATTCCGGCGGTGACGCTGTCGCTGAACCAGGTGTATTTCTCGGGAACCATGCGCCTGGGCGCGAACACGGTGAACGGGCCGGCCTTCACGGCGCCCGAGTTCGACAGTTCGGACCCGAACACGGATGTGAGCGACGCGGCGCAGGTCTACTCCCTCGCGATGCTGCTCATCTACTTCCTGGCCGGCCCGCAGGGCATGATCGCCGCCTTCAAGGCGCCGGAGATCGAGCCGGATGCCGAGCTGCGCAGCGTGCTCGAAGCCGAGGATTTCTGGGAGAATCGCGGCAAGCGGGACTTCGAGGCCGATCCGGTTGCGCTGTGCGAGGCGACGGGCAACGCGATGACGCGCGATCTTGCGGAATACCTCGTCCGGGCGACATCGCCGGACCCGCAGAGCCGCCAGCGCGATGTCGCCGAGTTCAACGACGGTCTCGAAACCATCATCAACGGGCAGGCGCGCATCTCCCGGCCCGTGTCGCCTTCACCGATCAAGAACGGCTTCCTGCCCTATGCCGCCGCAGGGGTCGCGCTGAGCCTTCTGGCCGGCGGCTATGTCTGGTGGGACATGCAGAAGCAGGGGGAGCGCGACATTCAGCTCGCCGGCAAGAACGAGGCATGTCGCACGCTCAAGGCCGAAATCGACACCTACGACAAGACGGCGTTCGCGCAACAGCCGGGGTGGCCCAAGATCACGGGCACCTTCAGGACCACAGCAGCGGTCGATCGTACCGACATGGAGAAGCTGGCCCGGGCGAAGGCGGACTGTATCTCGGCGACGAAGGATCTTTCCCGGTTACAGGCCGGATACGTGAAGGTGCGGCGAGAGGCGCTCGGCGAGGAGATCGTCTACGCCACCGAGACGGGCGTCGCCGCCGGCGCCGTCAACGTCACGCCCTTCGAGGCCGCGCGCGATGCCCCGTCCGATGCGCAGACGCCATTGCAGAAGGTCGCGGCCCTCGACGAAAGCCGTACCGATCTGATCGAGGCGCATCATGCCGCGCTCGTCGCCCGGGCCGCCGAACCCCTCGCCGCCGCCGAAGTGGCGCGGGAGTTGTGGACCACGGACAAGGCCTCGGACACGACCGAGCCGTTGAGCAAGGCCCTCGAACGGGCCGTCGCGACCGAGCCGGATGCGGAAGCCCTCCACACGATCGTGGAGGCGGAAACGGCCCTGAAATCGGAACTGGCGAAGACGCTGCGGACCGATCTCGCGACGCGGTACGATGCCTTGTCCGGGGCGATCGGGAAACTGGCTTCGTCGCAGGGCGCACGCCCGGCGCTGACCGCGCTGGCGGAACAGGTCGCGCGCGGTCGGACGCAACCGGTCCGGCCCGAACGCGAGGCGGTTGCGGTCGCCTACCGCAGGATCGCCACTTTCGGCGAGGCGATCGACCGCGAGGCCGCAAGCGGCGCCGACACGCTGGGAACGCTGCGCATGGTGCAGGAGCAGATCGGAGAGTTGCAGGTGCGGGCCGAGGCCGAAGGCTGGGACGGCGACGAAGCCCGTATCGCCCTGCTCGGAGAGGCCGCGGAACTGCCCTTCGAGGTGGGAACGGTCTCGCGCTGGCAGGACGTTTCGCGCCGCATTCTCGGGCGTGACGAGGCCCTCGCGCGCGAATGGGCGGAAGGGCGCGAACGCTGCAAGCAGCTCGTGGAACGTATCGGCTCGCGGAAGATCGAGCTCGGCGAACTGCCGGTTGCCGGTGAATTGAACGAGGCCGTCGCCGCCGCGACCAAGGCGACGTCCGGGCGGGTCGGTCGCGAGGCCTTTCAGAAATGTCGACGCGACGACGATCTGCTCAAGCGCGCCGGGATGCAGCTCGCCGGGGCCGCGTTGGTCGACGAGGCCGTTCAGGCGCGCGAGAAGGCCATCGCCGGTGGCATCGGTCCCGCGCTCGACGATTTCGAGATTCTGGAGGCGAGGTTCGAGGCGCTGAAAAGCGCCGCCCTCCCGAACAACGAGGAGCAGCGCCGCGAACTCGAACGCACGGTCCAGGCGGTCGTGGCGGGCTATGCCGTGCTGGTCGGATCGCTGCGCGATGCCGGGGACCGGTTGAAGGAATTGCGCGTCGCGCGCGACCGCATCGACGGGGATATCCGGTCCAGCGGTCTGGCGCTGCACCCGGAATACAGCGACCTCCTCGACTCGTTCGCGCCCGTTCCGGAGAATGACGTTCTGAATGCGATTCCAGCGATGGAGGAGCAGATAGCGGCGCTCGTCGCCCTAAAGGAACGCTTCGATAATGGCGATTTGCTCGACTGCGCCGACGATCGCTACGAGATGACCGTCGTGGCGCTTTCCGAGGACCGGGACGACGTGGCCTCGGGCCAGCATTGTGTCGGGCTGGCTCCCGTCACCTATGCCGCGCTCGAAGCGTGGCGAGACGAGTTGCAACCGAACGAGGTCGATACGCTCGACGAGATCGCCTTCGCGCAGCGCAACAAGAGCGGCTCCGCGATCAATATCAGCGGGTTTCTCGTGGATCGCTACGTGGAGCATCTTTCCGTTCAGGGCGGCAAGTCGATCTGTCTGGCGCCGCAGTCGCTCGGGCGGGTCGTGGCGGCCGTCGGCGGTACCTCGACGGGGCCGGAACTGTCGGGTACGCGATGCGGGGACCGGTTGCGCTACATCGTCCACGATCCTCGCGATCAGAGCGATGCGGGCGAATGCCGGAGGAGTTTCGACCGCCTCCCCGATACGGCGTTCCGGCTCGCCGCCGGTGAAATTTGTGAGGGAGGCTAGGCCATGGAAATCAGGTTCAAGAGATATATCGCGGTGACCTGCCTGACATTCTGGGCGACCGGTGCTGTCGCGCAAGGTTCGATCCAACCGCTGTCTCCGGAGGATCGGGACCGATTGGGCGAAGCGTATGGCGCGCTGCTCGAACAGCGTTTCGGGGACACGCTCGTCCTCTACACCGAGATCCGCGAGAGCGGAGCCGATCCGCGCACGCAGCAGGCCGCCGAAGAAGGCATCGCCCTGATCGTCGCGAACTTTCCGGGGTCGAAGGAACCTCTCGCCATCCCCGTCGGACCGCCCCCCCCGTCCATGACGCCAGACTCCGGACGGGCAACGCTCGCGCCCCCGAACACGTGGCAGCGACCGGTCGTTTCCGTCCCGAGACAGGTCGTCGTGACAGGCAATTCGATCAACGTCCGGCCTGGCCCGACGACGGCGCCCCAAGCACTGCCGATCGGCAACGTCAAGAAGGGTGACATCCTGAATGTCGGAAATCCGGTCAGAAGCATGGACCCGGACGATCAGCGCCCTTGGTATCCCATAATCGGCGGAGGGTATATCCGCAGCGACTTCGTCGATCCGATACGACCGACGACGAGCCGATGATCGCAACCGCCGCCGCGATCCTCGTCGCGGGCGCGGCGCTCTGGATCATCTGGCGGGATGCGGGCGACAACATCATTCCGAACCCGGCGGTCGCGCTGCTCGGAGTTGCATGGATCGCATGTGCGGTCTTCGTGTTCCCGATCGAACGGACGCTCTCTTCGGCATTGGTCGCGTTGGTGGTATTCGGGATCGGCTTTCTCCTCTTCTCGCGCGACGTGATGGGCGGCGGGGATGTCAAGCTGCTCGCATGTTCCAGCATGCTGATCGAAACGGGCGACTGGGTCTGGGTCCTGACCTGCTTCTATGCCGCGTTCCTGCTGCATGTCGTCATGCTGGCCGTCGTCCTCGCGATACGAAGCGCCCGCCACGGCCGGTTTCGCGAACGCCTCGGACCCGCCCTGAAGGAATATCCGTTGGGCGTCCCCTCGGCATTGACCCTGCTCGCCTATGTGCTTCTGCCCCTTGTCGACGAAGGGAGCGGGCTGGGCCTCTGACTTCCGGCCCACGACCGGGCGAACCGGAGCAACACCGTAGGCGTCAACTCGTGAACCGGTCCATGACGGGACGGCGGATGAGAGGGTCTCTCGATCATGCGTCGTAGGGCGTGATCCGGTCGGCGGCGAGGGCGTAGCCGATATCGCCCAGTTCGGTGCTGAGCGCCGAGGTGCCGAAGAGGCCGGTGACCGTGACCGCCTCGAACATGCCGCTGCTTTCGTAGGGTCGCTTCGTGGTGACGAAGACGAGCTGGTTGGCCGG
>JAULKR010168007.1:9180-23908 GCA_032356305.1 Prasiola linearis
TTCTATCTTAGAAGAATCTAGTAATCCCATATAACTTTCCCCTTCATAAAGAGGTGATGCAGTATTTAATCCTCCAACTTTTAAAGCACTATCATATACAATACGATCGACTCCTTTAGCAATCATATCTTTTCTTAAATCATCAATTTTTAAACCTTTAGTTAATTGTTTCAATAAAGGAAAACTAGAAGATTTAACATAGATACGTCTCTCAATACCAGCATCATCCCACTTATTATATACATAACGTGGTTTCATTGGTTGAAGTATAGTGACTATTTCAGAATCAGATAAAGTATTAGTTTTATCTTTATTAAGTAAAGTAGCTTTTTCTTCACTGGTAATATCTCCATTCAACTCCATTATAGTTAAATGTTCGTCTAATGTAGTAAATTCTTGAGCATCAGTAGCATTAATTCTACCATAATCAGATGCTTTATCTCCAATAAGTTTAGTATATTGTTTTAAGTAATCAGATGATTCGATACTATCTGAAGCATGATAGATAGTAAAGTAGTTAGTACTAGAGTCAGGAATATCACTACCAGGAGCAACATCAGCCGCAAGCCTTTTACCAAAATTGTCAAAAGTGTCTTCATGTTCTTGTATCCAGTCTTGTTTAGTATAGTATTTAATAACATTTTCTCTACTATCTTGTACAACATCTTCTCTACTAGCTACTGTTTTCCAATGATTAGATTTCCAATAATTAGCAGGATCAGTAGTAAACATTTGATATATGTTTACATCTGATAATAGATAATTAGCTACATAATTAATAGCTTCATCATTAAGAGTATTAGATTCACTTTCATTAGAAGCTTTAGCATATCGTAATACTTCTTTATTAAGTATATGATTGCCTAATTCTTTTGTCCATTGCTTTTTTTCAATATTTTCTGCAAAACCTAATTCTCTCCAAGCATCAGCTTTACCATCTACTAAAGTAGTAAAGTAAGATTTAAATTCTCGTTTTACTATATTCTGTAAAGCCGAATCAAGATTGATATTCTTTAATAGACGCTTACCACTTTCTTTATCTATAAACCATAAATCCTCAATAGCATTTAAACTAGGAAACATTACAAACATACTTGCACCTGTGCTAGTACCTTTATAATTATATTTTTCAGGATTTTTTTGGTAGGCTAAGATGCGATTTATTTCTGGTTGTACTAATCTCTTAACTAAAGCTTTAGTATAGTTATCATTAAGTACACCATTAACAATACCTTCCCTAAAATCAATACCCAAACTACTATAACCGTATAATACAGATTTATCAGAAGTAGTGGGATAGAAAGTATTAACTATATAAAGATTTTTATTCTTATATTTATTTTGTGAATAGAATAAGTTTAATTTAAACTCTTCTTGTTCAGCCGGAGATAAAGATTCAAATTTCTTTCCTTTACCACCTTCTTTAGAATAACCATCAATAGTATAATACTTATAATATTTAAGATTGTTTTCATTTTCTAAGTTTTCAAGCATTAAACTATCAGCACTAAAAGGTTGATTTTTCAATCGTGCTAATAAGTCTTTATCGTTTTTTAATGCTTTAAATCTATCTATTAAAAATTTATTAGAAGAATAACCGAAATAAGTTCTACCTCTAACATCTTTAAAAGAATTGCTATAATAATTAGGAGAAATTTTAGCAAGTTCTCTAGCAAAACTATCTTTGACACTTAAATCTTTAAAGGGATGTTCTAGTTCTAAATCTTTTCCTGAAAGATTTTCTAATCTATTAAGATATAAATTAATAAAACCATCACTATCTCCTAATAAATGTACTAGAACTTGTTTTCTACCGTTTTGAAAAATACCAACTGTATTAAGTTTCTCTAAGATATTTTCATCTATAGTTATACCAAATTTATCAAAGAAATTAGCAATATTAGTATAATTATATTCATTATTCTTTAAATTATCAATAATTTCTTTACGTTCTTTATTAATAGAGATAGCTATTTCTTTATCAATAGTATTATAATTATCTTTTACAATTACTAAATCACTATTATAAAGACCTGCTAACCAATTATTTTGAATAATTTGATTTACACCATTGGAATCACTATTTTGAAAAGTAATCCCGTTTTTAGTCTTAAATCCGTATTTATGATGTGTATAATGACGGCTCATTACACGAACAAATTGCTTTTGAATATCACTATCGGCAGCTTTTAAAGTGTCGATTACGTTGTCTAAATATGGTTTGTTTATAGTTTGAGCTTCTAATAAAGCCATCATTGTATCAAAATTAGGTTCGGATACAATATCGTCTTGAAAATTACTAAAAGCAAGAATACCACTAACATCATTAATTACAGTATCTAAAGATACTGTTTTAGATATACCATAAGCAGATTTAACTTCCTCTAAAGTTACAGGGTCTACATCTTTTATAGTAGCTAATAAATTCTTTACTCTTATACTGATTTTATCTCTATAATCTTCTGCAAAAACAGCATCAGAACTCCAATTCTTAGAACCTATAAGTTCATCTTCTTCTATATCTAACATAGAATCATAATCAATTCTATCTTCTTGAAGTTCTTTTACAATAGTTTTGAGAGTTTGACCATTGTAATTAAGATTATGCATTCCTTGTAATCTATCGATAGCAAGTTCAGCTAAAGTATTATAACTATCTACAACAGCTTGAGTAATTTGTAAATTCTTTTCATACTTTTTACCTTCTTTTTCTTTTAAAGCAGGTATCATTACATTCTCTAATTTATTTCTAAACTCAAAAACATAATTAATAGCATTCTTATTACCTTTAAGATAACGTTCTACTACTTCAACAGCTAAATGTTCTACAATAGTTTCTTGAAGTCCAATCGGAACCCCCTGTATAAGAAGAGATTCGGGTGTCGTATCTTCAAATTCTGTAGCTTGTTCATCTGTTAAAACTTTAGGAGCAAAATCTACATCACCTAAATCTATTTCAATACCTAAAGGATCGCTTTTTACATCTTCATTTACTAAAGGAGATTCTAATGCAGCATCAGCTATATCTTTAGGTATTTCTGCACTTTTACCCATATCGTAAGATAGAGTAGGTTGAACAGTATAAATAGTATTACCATTATCTAAAGTAACACTATAATTAGCAGTATAACTATGCTGTTTAACAAAATCTGCATAATCATCATAAGGAGTAACATCTACACCTTCGTCAGTTATAATTCCTAATTTAAAATTCTGTTTAAGAGAATTAATATTAGTATTTAAAGTAGTATTATGATTAAGTACTTTTTCAAATTTAGTTTTAACTTGATCAATGTAATTTTGTCTTTGTTCAGCATCTAAATTATTTACATAATTTCTATCTACAGTCATAGTAGCATCTCCCCAATTTCTTCCTATACCAAAGTTTATAGTATAGTCAGTAATTTGAACAATAGGATATTTATCTGAAAATTCGTCTACATATTTTTTAAATTCTTCAAATCCTTTTTTCTTCTTATCTATAAAAATGAAATCAGATAAATAAGATTTTAATCCTTTTAAAGAAGTAATATCGTAACCTAGTTCAGATTTAATTTTAACAACTTTAGCATCTTGTGCATTACCATTAATATATAATTCAAGAGCATTAGACATACTTTTTCTATATGACTCAAGTTCATCTAATCGTTGCATTTGTAATGGAGCAGCCATACGTTGATTAGTGTCTACATTGAATAATCCGTATACCCTGCCATCAAAAGCTTCGTATCTATCTATACTTTCTCTGTTATCATTAGAAGTAAAAAATTGCTTATCTTTACCAATAGCTATATCTACTTGAGACATAGTATCAGAAGTTTTATTAATATATCCATCGCTATCTATCAAAGGTATACCAGCAGTTCTTTGAGTAACTACTGTAGGTACGCCATCGGGACTATCAATTACTTTCTTTCTAAATTCAATTAATCTTTGCTTTTGAGAAGCAATATCCTCTCCTCTAACATTATCAGCATTAATCCAATCAGGTAAGTGTAAAAATGCACCTGTAACTATACTTCCATTATATTCAATACCAATAGGAGCATTATTAACAGGTAATCCTTTTGTAACTTTACCATTTTTTTCTAAACTACCATCTGCTCTAGCAATAGTACCATCTTCATAAACAACCTCATCTAAAGCTACAAACTTTATACTACTTCCAGCATTAATTTCTCGATAATCAAGAATAGCAGAATCATAATTATTATTAAGATTTTTATCTAAATCTTCTTTAGTAATAATAAAATCAAGTACGTTGAATTCATCAGTTTTATTACTACTTACTTCTTTAGTATATTTTTTATCTAAATGAGCAATTTTATCATCACCTCGTTCCCAAGTAGTTCCGCTAACGTCTAATGAATCGCTTTTATAAAACTTATAACCCTGGGATTCAATGAATTGCTTATTCTTTCTTTCAAGTTCTTCCAGTAATTCAGATTCAAACATATTATAAACTTGACTAGGAATAGCAGCATTAACTACTGTTTCCTCATTTATAATCATATCATTTTTATCGTCTATACTAGTAAATAATTCTTCATAAGATTCTTTAACATCTTTATTTGTTGCAGTAATATAAAGACCTTTAAATTGATTATATAATCTAATAAAATCATCTTCTCCAAGAATTTCTTTTACGTAAGAACCTAATTCCTTAAAATTATTCGTATCAATATTAGCTTTACTAGCAGAATCTAGTAAATCTAACATCATTGAAGTACGTTGTAAAGTTTTAGCTTTCTTATCTTCAGCAGGAGCAAAATCTTCTTTAAGATTTCCAGCAAGTTCTTTGATCTTACTATTAAGATTATTTTTAGCTATATCATTAGTAGCTTTTGTAGCTTCCTGTATTTGTTTTTGTGATTTAAGTTCTTCTAATATGATAGGTGCTTGCAGTTTTATTTGGTCAGCAGTACCATCATTCATTTGAGCAATTTTATCTAATTTAGATTGAAAATCTTCTATCTTAGATATTTTTTCATCAATAGTGGCATTAGACTTTAAAAAAGTATTTATACCATTTTCAAAAGCCTTATTATTTAAAGCAAATGTTTTTACATCTACCGTTTCCTCTGTCTCTTTTTTTACAGGGGTTTTCTCAACTTTACCTTTCTTAACTTCTGCAACCTCTTTTTTGATTGCTTCTTTCTTAGGTTCATTTTCAGCTTTCTCTACTGCTTGCTCTTCTTTAACTTGTTCTTCTCCTACTTCATTAATACTTTCTTGTTTTTTATTACGAAAACGTTCTTTAATTGCATCTTGTGTTTCAGCAGAAGTAATATCAGCGTGTTTATAAAGTAATTGAGCTTTACGTTCTTTTTTATCAGCTAACAGTTGTTCTATTCTCTTTAATTTTTTATAAGATACCATTTGCTTAGCAAGTTCTGTATCTTCTGGTTTTTCGATTAATCCAGTTTCTTCATTTATTTGAAGGTCTAAATCAGCTAAATCTGCTCTATAATCAACTTCAGCTTTAACTTTTTCTTTTTCAAGAGATTCAGTATCTTTTCTTAAACCATGTAATTCCGCTTTAGTACTATAAACATCTTCTTTATTTATATATTGACTTGCTTCATTAAACTCTACTTCTAAATCTTCGACAAGGTTTATAGCTTCAGAAGCTTGTTGTTTATAAGTACCAACATCAAGACCTCTTTTTTCTGCTTCTTCTTCACTTAATCCTGCAATACCTTGAAAAGTATTAATTAATTGTTCAGTAGTACCAGTATTAAAAGCAGTATAAGCTTGATGGTGTAAAATTTTGTTCTTAATATTATTAGCTTCTCCATCATTACCAGAATCTACAGCTTTTTTGTAATCATTATATAACTCTGCTTGTTCTTTAGTATTTAAAAAAGCATCAGATGTAGAAGTAAGCTTTTCAGCAGTACTCATTTCTTCCCATTTAGCTAAAGCAGCTTCTTGGTCAACAACTTGTTTTCTTGGTTGGTTATTAGTAGATACTCTATTACCTTCTCCGTCTCTATTTAATTTAAGTTCTCTACCTGCAAGTGTTAATCCTGTTTGGCCTGCTCCCCCTATAAAACCAAGAAGGGAGGCTTCTAGTCCTTCTTTACTGGCAATATCAGATAAAGCTTTAGTAAAACTATAATCATCCTCTAAAGCTTGATTTTCAGCAAGCATATTTATAGACTCTTCTCCAGCTTCTTGTATACCTTCTATACCTGTTCTTTTAAGACTTTTAGTTACACTAGGATTTTTAAGTAATTGTCTAGTAAGACTAGGTGCTTTTAAAAATAGACTGGCACTACTCAAATTTAATAAGATATTAAGCTTATTAAAGTTCATAGCACTTTCTGCTTTTTGAGCCGCTTCTTGTTTGGCAAGATTATTTCTTTCTTCATTAGTAAGACTATCATCTTTCATCAACTCTTTTAATTTCTTATCAAAAGCTTGTTGATATACTTGAACTCCTACTCCATAACCTTCTGCATGATTTAATAAAGTAGCATTACTTAGAGTACTTAAACCTTGTACTGCTCTTTTACCCTTATCTCCTACTTGACTAACTTTTCCTAAAGTACTTAACCATTTTACAGCTTGACTACCTTTGCTTAGTGCAGCAAGACTACCAGCACCAGTAACAGCGCCTAAACCTACAAATGCAGTAGCACTAGTAACTAGATTAGACCCATTTTCAGCCCACCAAGCAAAATCTCCTACTTGTAAAGCTTCTTGTGGATTTTCTTGATATATAGGTAAAGTTTCATCTATACCTTGTTGTTGTTCTTGTGTCCAAGTACTTAACCAGTTACCTACTTCTTCATCGCTATTAACATAATCCTCTAAATCTAATAAACCTGCTCCTTGATTAACTACTTCAAAAGGTATTTTCATGATAGCCTTTAAAGCACCATGTCCGGCTTGTTCCCAATTAGATTGATTTTTAGCTCTTGAAAGTTCGTAATTAGATTGAAAAGGAAAAGCACTAACACCTTTATCAACACCTTGTGTATAATCTTTATAATCTTGTGTTTTAAGATATTTAGTTTCGTTAGAATCCAAAAAAGCGTCCTCTACTATTGGAGAGGACACTTCACCTATATTGGCTTTCTTTTTGACAAAAGGCAAATCATTGTCGATTTGCCTTTGAATTGCTTTACCGTTTCTCATATCTTAATTATAAAAATTCCAAATGTACGTGGTCGCCATCATGTATTTCAGCCGATTTAATGCCGATTGCCCGTTTTTGTTCAGGACTTAAAGATACTAATTTTTTTGCATCCGCGTTCAATCTAAAGTCTAAAGCATTGGCAGTTTTATGATTTGAATTGTTCACCCCTATTGTAGTGTCTTTAGTTCTTAATGCATCAGTTACTATAAGATTAGGAAAATTCATCTTTAAAGTACGAGCAATAGGCTCCTTATCCCTTGATAATAAAGGGGTAACATTTGCTTTCATGTCACTGTTGAATATAGAATTAAGATTAACAGTATTTTCTAAATCTACATTATAATCTTTTTGTTCCATTATTCCTGAATTAAAAACCTTATTGGCAATTTTAGTTTTTAAATCATACAAACTATTACCCCCTACAGCTTTAAATGTTTTAGAAGCAGCCAATTCTTCTTCTGTCATTAATTTTTGTTTACCTTCATTATCTTGAGCATAATATCTGGCATTTTCTCCTTCACCATCTACAAGGTAGTAACTCATACCTTGCGGAGAAGATTTATTAAATGCTTTTATATATGCACTATATTCATCAGTAATATCAGCTTTAACAGTTTCACGATTTTGCATATTACGTAAATTCATTAAATCCATATCTTTACCATATTGAGTAGTATTGAATAAATTTAAATTAGTACGTTCAAGATGCTTACGTTCACTAGGACTTAAAGTATTACCTTTAGCAGCTAAACTTTGTTGAAAAGCAGCTAAAGCTTCATTCGCTTTAAGATTATAGGTTTCTTCTCCAGTATAAACAGGTACTTGAATAACTTTAGATTCGTCTTTATCTCCTACAGGAACTTGTAATATAATAGTATTATTATAAGCACCAGTTTTAGGATCAGCTTTCTTATCCATTAAAGGAATAAGTTTACCTTCAGCCCAGTTAATTTCTCCATCTTCATCATCAACATCATATTGTTCTTCAATGTAACTTTTAACATCAAGATTACTACCTGCATGAGCTAAACTAGTATAATAATTTGTATTTTTAGTCATTTGTCCAGTCAAATCTTCTAATACAGCAATAGGATGAGAACGCCTCTCATCAGCCGCCATTTCAGGTAATAAATAACCTTTAAACTCTTCAGTATAGTTATATTCTTTATTCTCTATCTTTTCATTAACAGTAGTACCTAATCTTTCAACTTCTTTTCTTAATCTATTAGCAGAATGATTTACAGCTTTACCATGAGCCATTTGAATGCCTTTCAAAGTATAATCATCAAAAATATCAGGATAAGCAGATTCTCCTTCTGTACGAATCCTTTCAGCAGCTTCCGCTAAATCTACTCCAGATTTTACATTAGCATTATTAAGACTCTCTAATGCCCAATTTTTAGTATACTCTTCTTTATCGATATTAATATACTTAGCAAATTCTTTATCATCTACAGATTCACTTATGTTTTGAAGGATTAAATTTTCCATACTTCCCTCAGAAATATTAAGACCATTAATCTTAGGTTGCATCATACCGCTAGCTCTAGTAGCACCTTGATTAGCAACTACAGTTCTTATACCTTCTTCCATTTCAGGGTTAACTCTAAGTATATTTTTACTACGTTGTTCACTAAGATTTACTAAACGTTTTTGAGCATCTATTTCAGCTTGTTTAGCTTTTATTTGATCAGGATGTCCTCCATTTTGTCTTAATTGAGCTTGTTCTGCTTCAAGTTCATCTATATTTTCTTTAGATTGATTATAGATTGCAGCACTACGTTGGAAATCATCGGTAGTCAATCTATCTTCAGTTTCATAAGTAGTTAAAGTACCAAAATTAGAAATGGTTGCACTAGCTTTTTCAGAAGCATTCTTCATTGCCATTGCCATTTGCCAATCTTTTAAATATGTGGCATTATATTTATTATAAGATTCTTTACCTACTCCGAATTGAATAGCACGATTAGCAATCATTTCAGCTTGTACACTACCAAACACTTGTTCTAAGTCTCCGCCTTGTGCTTCAACTTTAGCTTGTAATTCTTCTAAAGAACTTGCATCATATTTTTCAGCTAAAGTTTTAGACATTTTAGCACCTAATACATTTTCTAAATCTTGTGCTACCATTTCTCGACGTTCCCCTGTTTGAGGGTCTGTTAAAATCCTATCAAGTTCATAGAAAGTTTCTTCATCAACTCTATCTTGAAAATCAGGGTCAGAATATAAAGAAGCTTTAGCAGCTTGAATCAGGTCCTCTTCTTGTACAGATTCGTTAGTGCCGGCTATCATATAACCACTACCATTAGGGTCTTTTACAATTTGTTGACCATTATCATTAACTAAAATTTCTGTGTTAGCTTTAAAGCCTTTAAGCTTTTCTGCAACACGGTCAGAAAAATTATAATTATTAAGTACTTCTTTTCCTTGAAAACTTGGTAAATAATCTCCATTTTCATCTTTTTGTACTCCTGCTGTATTTCTGTTAGTAAAAGCTAATGCTCGATTATAATCTTGCATACTAATACCACCATCTTCAGCTTTCTTACCTAAGCGTTCTTTAAGTTCAGATTGATAAGCTTGTCTTGCTTGATAATCTTTTTGAATAGCAGATAAGCCATAACGATTGTTTAAGTCATTTGCTAATTTTTTAGTATCAAGTACTTTATTTTCTAAATCACCGGCATCTTTAAACCCTCCAATAGTACTTCTCATATGCTCTTTAGCAGCATCTACTAAAGGTTTATCAGCAGCATTATAAGGCATATTTGATAGAGCACTATCTAATGCATTAGTAGTATCTAATACATAATTGTAATCCTCATCTTTCTTCTTATACAGGGCAGTTAACTCTTCGATAGGATCACCTATAGGAGCTATTGTCTTGTTATTATAACTTAAACTACCAAATGGATTCATATTACTTGGACATTATATCTAATAGATTTTTTAATACTTTATCATCAGTACGTTCAGTCAAACCATTATTAAACATACTTTTAGTAATAGCAAGACGTTTATTATTATAATCGGTTGCATTATCAAAATTACGTTTATCTATATAATCTCCTGAAAGATTTGAAAAATTCTGCGAAATTCTTGACTGAATTGCTCCCCGTCTTGCAGTCTGTTGCTCACCAAAACGATTCAATATAGCGTTGTTTCGAGTTGCTACGTTCTGTTTGTTTGCAGCATTGGCATTCTGTAACTGTGTTTCACGATTCTCTTTAAAACCCCGTATTTTCGCTTTTTGAGCAGCCCCCTGTAACCTAGTTTTTGAAATTGCATTTCTAGCAGCAGCACTATTTGAAGTATTATTTTCAATAAATTTTGTAGTACTATCTACAGCACGATTTACATCGTTCATTTCACCGCTAACATTTACATCAGTTTTAAGTTCTCTTGCTTTAGTAGTAACTGGTTTTTGTAATTTAGGAGTAGTAAGAGTTAATATACCATTAACTAAATTATCTACATAAGGCATATAAGAATCTAAACTACCTCCAGTAGCAAATTCTTTTGTAGTTTCAGCAGCTTTACTAGCTTCTTGTTCTTGATATAATTTATCTTCTTTAGAATCTATAATACCAATTCTACGTTTAACAGTATTATTAGCAATAGCATCACCTTTATTAAGATTCTTTTCTAATTTTCCTTTTTCTTTAGATAATTGTTCTGCATTTTCAGCATAACTAACACCATTAGAAGAAATTAAAAACTCGCTATAAACTTTATTACCATCTTTAATAGTTTCTTCATCTTCAACCTCTGCAAAGGGGGCCATAGCACCTCCTTTCTTTTTTAGTTTGACACCCCCTTGTGCATGAGTATTGCCTTCTACTTTTTCCATATCAGAAGAAAGACGTTTTAGCTTTCCCCCTGTAGAAGAATAAGAGGAGCCAGCATTAATACCACCCCCAAGTTTATTATAATATTCTACACCAACTCTACCATCTAATTCTTGTTCACCTAGTAGAACAGTATCGTCTTGTTTAGCGATATTTAAAGCATTCTTTTCTTGTTCTCTACGTTTAGCTTCTGCTTCTTTTTTAGCTCTTTCTTGAGCAGAAATAGATAATAAAGCTTGATTAGCAGTATTAGTCAAAGTTTGTAGATTAGCAGCAAAATTATCACTACTAGTAAAACTTCCACCATCAAAATATTTACGGATTCTTTTACGATTTTTCATCTTAATTTCGTTTACTCATAAGGCTTTTTACATTAACCTCGTGAATGTGAGTAGAATAATTATTTTTATTGTCTATAATAAGTCTAACTACAACAAATTTACCTATAAAATAATTAGCATCAAACCAAAGTTTATCTTGATCAATGTTATCTTCATTTAAACTACCATCTTCATTAATAATAATATCATTTGGATTTTTTACTAAATCAATAAATTTATTAAAATTGTAACTTCCCTCTAAAACTCTTTCTACATTAGTTTCATCTATATCAATTCTACCTGAACATTGATTATGGTTATAAACTATAATACCATTAATAGTAGAATGAAGATAATTTCTTTCTGCTTTAGCAGTTTCAGTTATAAAGTTAATACTTTGAAGTTGTCTACTTTTTTCAGAGTCATTATTAAATACTAAATCTACATAACTTTCAAATTTTTCTCCATTGAAATAAGTTCCAACAGTATTTAAATCATTAGTTTCATAGATGTTTACTACAAAGTTGTTTATATCGTCTCTACAAGCAGCAAAAAGTTTATTAGTAGTATAAAAGTAGAATAAAGGATGATAATCATGTTTACAAGTCCATGAACCATAATCAAGACTATAACTCCAAGTTACCGATTTATTCTTGAAATAGGCTGTATTCTCGAACGATAGAGCCACACCGTTAAGATAGTAAAATTCTCCATCAAAATTAACGGAATTGCTCAAATCTTGTCTAATAAATTCATAGTCTTTTTTAGTAAAGAGCAATCTATTGTATTTTTCATCATATCCTATTAAATAACCTAAACTATTATAAGGATTATCAAGCCTTCTTTTTTCTCCTGTTTTCTCGTCCGTTCTATAGAAATCTAAACCTATATCCCAATTTTCATAGAACCAATTCCTATTACCATTAGCAGTTATATTTTTAGATTTGGTACCTTGTACAATAGAAATTTGTCCAGTTTCAGCATTAATACTAATATAATTTCCTTGAACAATTTTACAAGCTAATTTAGATATACTACCTATATGACCTTTTTCATCAGGCTTAATCTCTTCAGGGTCTCTTTCAAATAAATCAGGAGTACCTAAATAAGTATCAGCACCATCTGTTTTAAGTTTATCTTTAATAATAGAAGCAAATAAAGCAAATCTATGTTGAACATATAAACCTCTATCCATACCTCTTACAGCAATTATTTCTCCTTTATCATTAGCGGCTTCATAATAATCATCAGTTAAAAAAGTTCTCAAAGCAAGAGAAGATAAAGATTCTTTAGGGATTTTAATACCTCTATGAACTCTAAAAGGAAATTCATTTACAAAAGAATTATTAATTAAATCTGCTGTAAGTATAACATTAATATCATTTATAGTACTTAAATCTTCCTCATTTTTTACTTCAAAGGTATAATCTAAAGAATTTAAATAAACAGTATCTATTCTTTGTGGTTCATCGTTATCTCCTATTGTTTTTTCGGAATCATCAACATCTTTATCATTAAATAACCTTGAACTATTAACAGGACCAAATACTCCTTTTATTTTTATAAGATTATTATATCTAAATAAAGCAGTTCTTCCTCCTCCTGTAGTATATCTATGACGTTTAGCTGTATGTACTTTAATATCTATTTCATTAGAATTAAATACGTCTCCACCTTTAAAATTAGAAGGTTCAAACAATTTTGAACTATAACCCATTACAACAAGATTATTACTTTTAAATCCTGTGTAAAGATTGGTTTTATGACTAAATACAGTTACATTTGCTACAAAAAATCTATAATTGTTATTATTAGTTAATGAAAGATAATTATCATTAACTAAATCAAGATTTACCCCTTCTTCATGATATAACGTATTTTTAGCTATATTATTAGCAGGAATATATTTTAAATTTTTATCTATTTGAGCAAATTTAGAAGCATCAGAAGGAAAAATACGTTGACCAGTATCAAGTATACTAAACAAATAATTAGTTCTTAGATAAGTTAAATCTACAGAAGGTTTAAATTTAAATATTTCATTACTTAGTACTCTAGTCTTTCCAAAATTAATATCTAATCCACCAAAATAGTTTTCATTACTTGTTTCATTTAGATTAAAATCATAATATTCATATCTTAAAGGAACACTAGCTTGTGTCCAATCTTGACTTCCTCTTCTTACAAGTATCCAATTTCCTACTACATAACTATTACCAAAATTACGCTTAACGAAAGATATTCTATACCCTTGTATTTGATTCTTAATACTAGAAGGAAAATTTTCAATTCCTTTTACTCTTAGTCCAAGTTTATAAAATTGATTATTATCTAAATTATTACTATCTGCTACATAATCATCATTATCAATAGTAGCAATATTATTCATAGAAGGCATTCTATGATATCTAATAGGTTTTCCTCTTAAATCTTCTCCACCTAAAAGTGTTCCATTATAATCTGTACGACTATCAAAATTAAAATTATTAGGATAAGTTTCTTCGTTTTCCCAATAACCCATTTTACCGGTTTCAGTATTAAGTCTTACATTACCGTTATTAATAACATGAAACTCTTTATAATTACTAGCCCAATTTAAATTATATTGACTCTTTACAGAATTACTTAATGTATTTCTTTCAGTACCTTCTGCTTTTCTTCCCGGAATATGCAATGCACTAGAGTATGACCCATCAAGATATTGCAATTCTATGTAAATACTGTATACTTCATCAGGAAGTAAACTAGGAGTTTGTATATTATCGTCAAGATATTTAGTAGGAGAAACAGTTAAAGTATTTACATACTTTTGTAATTCTAAATCTTTACGTGTAGTATAATTACCAATAATTACCTGATTATTGGATTTAGTCATAGATTGTATTTTATCAAATATAACCTTTTCTAAAACTATATTCTCTACAGAAGATTCAGTATAATTACTTAAAGTAGTTAAATCTACATCTAATCTAGTTCCAGTATAATTAATATCATAACTTTCATAACCAATTAAATTTCCTTCTTTCTTAACTACAACACCTATTTTAATTCTATTAAAATTAGAATCTAAATCAGAAAATTTAAGTCTAGCACCTTTCTTATCTACAGGGTCTACACTAGAACCAAGATACAATAAATTAGCAGAAGGAAAATAAGAAGTACTACTATTATCTTCATAAATATAAGCAAAAGTAACATAAGCTACAAAGCCATCAATACTACCAGAATTTAAATATTCAATTTCTAATGCTCCTTGTCTTACTTTAGGAAACAAACTAAACTTATTAAACTCTTCAGGATTTACTAAATCTTTAGCACCGTTAAGAGATACTGAAATATTATCAAGATTTACAATTTTTGGATTGTTAGAAGTACTAAAAACTCCATCACAAAAAGCTATAATTAATTCTCCTTTA
>JAULKR010168118.1:3690-23891 GCA_032356305.1 Prasiola linearis
ACTGTACGTCAAACTTCAAATTCATCCGCGAGTTCCGCGTCATCGACTGGTGCGATCCCGAAGCCGGCTTCCGTTCCTTCGTCCAGATCGTAAAGGTGGGTGACTTCACCGGTCCGGAAGTAGACGCAACCCGCCTGCCCGATAGCCTCCAATTCAGCACTAACGCCGGTAATCGCTGCGGAGCCTTCATACGCCTCGACCGGGTGGCTTTCTTCGCGGACGATTGTAACACTTTCACCGTCACGGCCAATGTCTTTGCCGGCCGCGACCTACTGGAAGAAAATGACCAAGATGCTACGCCCATCAGCAGCGTTTTGGTAAACTCAGGCTTCGCCGTTCCGACCCTGAGCGAGTTCATCCCCGCCGGCCAGCACACCTTATGCTTCACCGCCGCGGATGCCTGTGGCAACCCCTCCGAACGGATCTGTATTCCGATCTCCATCATCGACCGCACGGCTCCCGTCGCGATCTGTGAGGACGGCCTGAACGTCAGCCTGAATCCCGATAGCTATCGGGACGGCGTTGCCGTGCTCACTCCGCACAACATCGATGCGGGCAGCTACGACGACTGTAGCGGCATCACCAAACTGATCGGCCGGGTAGGTGGCAACAACTCACCCCTCGCAGGAGAGCGCTACGGACAGGAAGTAACCCTGACCTGTGCCGATCTCGGTACGGTCCGCGTTGGGCTCAAGGTCTCCGATAGCGAAGGCAATATGAACTTCTGCTGGCTCAACGTACTGGTGGAAGACAAGATCGCGCCACTGTGTTTCGCCCCTGACGACGTGACAATCAGTTGCGTCGACTACCGCGACCGCTTCCCGAATGACATTATGACCGCTGCTGAAGAGGACTTGAACGCCGCCTTTGGTGTAGCCATCGGTCAGGACGACTGCGAGTTGGAACTGGACATTACCGTTTCCGGCGAGGTTAACAGTTGTGGTGTCGGTCAGATCACCCGCATATTTACCTTCTCCGACGGCCGCCTCAACAGTGTTACCGGTTGTGAGCAGACCATCACCATCGAGGGTGTTCATGATTACACGATTACCTTCCCGACCGACGAAGCCGGCGACTGCGCGGTTATCCCGACCTATGATGGCCTGGTAGTCGACGAGCGTGCCTGCGACCTCATTACCACGGAAGTCGATGTAGACACCTTCCGCAGCACGACGGCCGAGGAATTCTGCTTCAAGCTGGAGATCACCTATGACGTAATCAACTGGTGTGAATACAACACGATCGGTCAGCCCTACCTAATTCCCCGGGACGGTAAGCTCGCCGAAGCGGGCGGTGCGGACCGCAATCCGGAAACGGAACTCCTCTATCTGCACGTACGCCCCGGTAGCGGTACCACGAACCCTGCCGACTTCGCTTTTCTGAGCCGCCAATCCAGCATTTCTTACACCGCTACCGGCACCACCCGCAACATCGATCGTATTCTGGACGATGGCGGCACCTTTGACGACGACGACAACGGGAGCGACAACGAAGACGTGGAAGCTTACCAGGATGACGACAGCCGTGGCTTCTTCCGCTACGTCCAGTTCGTGAAGATTTACGACGAGGTAGCCCCCGAGCTCACCGCTACGCTACCCACCGACTGCTTCGGTGCCGGTGGAGCCGACTGCGAAGCCAACCCCCGCATTGTCTTTACGGCTACGGACGAGTGCACGACCGACTTCGATCTCGACAACCTACTGGTACAACTCGACGCCGACTTCGACAGTTTCCTCGGCTTTGCCCCAACGCGCCGGGTACGCAACTCGGAGATCGTGAGCAACGCCGATGGTACTTACTCCGTCAACCTTACGGCTATTCCCGTGGGGCAGCACGCCCTGCGCATCCAGGCCCGTGACGGGTGTGGAAACTTCGACGTGCTGCTGATCCCGTTCGAGGTCTGCCCCGACAAGGCGCCCGCTCCCATCTGTATCCAGACCCTGACTGTGACGCTGATGCCTACGCAGGCCGGGGGCGGAGAAGCGAGCATCTGGGCTTCGGACTTCATCGACTCGCCAATCACGGACTGCGAAGGCAGAATAGTAGAACGGTTCGCGATCTATCGCGACGATCTCGTTCCTACCACGCTGAACGCGGCCGATACCGGCCTGGTACTCACCTGCGCCGACTTCTCGGACGGTACGCCCGACGTGCTGGTACGTGTCTACGCCATCGACGACCTCGGTAACGCCGATTACTGCCAGGTAAATATCGACGTACAGGCCTTCCGGGAAGGGCTGTGCGACGAAGCGGGCAGCGCGACCGGTACCGTGGCCGGCACGATCGTCACCCAGGATAACAACCCCATGCGCGGCGTGGAGGTCAGCCTGACGGGTGCTGGCAATCCGGTAGAGTTACGGTCAACCAACCAGCTCGGTGGCTACGCCTTCGAGGAAGTATCCTTGGGCGTGGACTACACCCTGCGCCCTTCCTACAACGCAGCGGTAGACCTGCACAGCGTCAAGACGAGCGACATCCTGGCCATCGTCAAAAATATCCTCGGCAGCACGCTGCTGGACAGTGCCTACGACCAAATCGCAGCGGATGTAAATCAGGATGGCTTCATCAACATTTTCGATATCGTGAGCATACGGCGGGTGATACTGGGGCTCGATAGGGGCTTTGAAAACGGGGTGGCCTACCGCTTCGTACGCTCGGATTTTGACCTGGATATCAATAGCTACTCGGCGGTCTTCCCCGAAGTGTATAACTTCAATAACCTGGCGGAGAACGTTCGGGAAGCGGACTTCATAGCCGTGGAGTTGGGCAACATAGAGCGTAACCATCAGGGTCGGGCCATTCTTGACCTGCGGTTGGAAGACGTGGAACTGGTTCCCGGACAGCAGCATACGATCGAATTCCGCACCGAGGCCATCGGCTTCCAGGGCACCCTGGAACTGGGCGCGGGGCTGGAGTTGGTAGACGTACGCTACGGCGCCCTTAAGGCCGGGAACGTAAACCTGGAAGCTCAGGCCGACGGGCTGATCGGCCTGAGCTACAATGGCAACGGCCAGGACCTGCTAGAAATTGAAGTGAGATCCACGACAACGGCCAAACTGAGCGATCTCCTAAGCCTGAGTGATCGTTTAGTATACGTAGAGGCTATTGATCCGAACGGAGCCTCCCAGGGCTTGCACCTTGCTTTTTCGGCAAACCTTGCACCCGCGGCCCCGCCCCAGAACGAACTGCTACAGAACGTACCGAACCCCGTGACCGATGCCACTAAGATCGGTTTCATACTGGCGGAAGCCGGCCCGGTAAAGCTGACGCTGAGGGACGCCGGCGGCCGTACGTTGCGCGTGTACGAACTTACCGGTCAGGCGGGCTACAACGAATGCACCCTGCCCCGGGCGGAACTCGGCGCGGCGGGAGTAGTTAGCTACACGTTGCAGGCGGATAATTTCGTGGCTACGCGGCGGATGGTACTGAAGTAGTTCCGCGCTCCAAACCAATTTAGAGGGTCAGTTGCCTGGCGATCATGACGCTGACCACAACGCACAAATGGTTCTTGCCGCGGAATACTGACCAAGATCGCAATAGCCGTGCTATTCGTGTGCTGCGTATTGTGCTAGCCATTCTGGGGATAAACATTTGGTCAATCCGGAGTATCGATGGTGACGGTCTGAATAAGTAGCCCGAGGAGTTGGAGTTGGCGGGAGCGCGGGTGCGGCAATTCGTTCGGAAAGCGAAATCCACCGTTCGGAAGATATTCCGGCATTTTGGGTATACAAGCGTAAAATTTGAGGTATTAAAACTTAGATTACACGTATAAACGGTAATCTATGTCTGTCCTCTCTGTCGCCAACCGTGCTTGCTTACTATTGGTATTCGTTCTGTGTTTCGGTAGTTTCAAGGCGCAGGATGTCGGGAAGATCATTGAGGATGCCCGTGACCTCAAATCGCAATCCTTCACCGTTACCGGTGGTCTCAACCTGACGGCCAACCTTTACGGAGCCTCTGGCATAGACCCCCGCCGCGATGACTTTCAGTGGAATGCCCGGGCGAACCTCTCGCTGGGCTTCGCGGGCATCAACGCACCCTTCAGTTTTGCTTTCTCGGACGGAAACAGCAACTATAACTTACCCAGCTACACCTTCGTGGGCATCAGCCCGACCTACAAGTGGGCCACCCTGCACGCGGGAGATCGTTCGCTGTCTTTTTCCCGCTACACCATGGATGGTATCACCTTTCGGGGGGGCGGGCTGGAACTGAAACCCGGAAAACTCAGGGTTGCCGGCTTCGCCGGGAAACTCAACCGGGCCTTGCTAAACGACCTAAACGCCGTCGGTGACCTTAATGGCTTCTACCAGCGCAACGCCTGGGGTGGTAAGATCGGCTACGAAGGCGAAAGTGGCAGCCTCAATTTTTCCCTCTTCTCAGCGGCCGACGACGTGGATGACAACCCGCTTAACGACATCCAGCAGGTGGTTACGCCGGTCGAAAATCGGGTAGTCAGCCTCGGCGGCCGTCAGGCCCTGACCAAGCGGCTGACCCTGAGTGCCGAAGCGGCCCACTCCATCACCAACCAGGATCGCAACGCCGACGAACTTACCGACGACGAGCTCGACTTCGGTAACCAACTCCTCGGCCTCTTCACGCCGAACCAGAGCGTCACCACCGGACAGGCCTACAACCTCGATGCCTTTTACAACCTCGACAATACGGGGCTGCGTGCCGGCTACGAGCGGGTGGGCCGGGGCTTTCGTACCCTCGGTGCCCTTTTCTTCAATAACGATACCGAACGGATCACGGCCGGAGCTAACCGCCGCTTTCTGGAGAACAAACTCAGCCTGAGTGCCAACCTGGGCCTGGAGCGTACCAACATCGAGGAGGAAGAGGCGGAGAGCACCGACCGCGTCATCGCCTCCCTCAACGCCAATTACCGCCCCTCCGACGACTGGAACTTCAATGCCGGCTATTCCAACTTCCGCAACGATACCAAGCTACGGGGGCGGGCCGACCTGGCTAACCCGGTGGACAGCATTTTTCTGGCCCAGGTGACCCAATCCGTTAACGGCATGATCCTCCGCCGGATTGGCGGCGAAGAAAACCCCGGCAGCCTCAACTTCATCTTCAACCACCAGCGGGCGAATAACATCGTTAACGACGAGGTAAGTACTGACAACACAACGAAATTCACCAACCTGGCCCTCAATTTCGCCCGGGGCTCCTCCGGCGGCGGTTTCCAGTGGAATACGGGTATTTCGGCCAATTTTACGGAACTGGCCGGTTTCAGTACCCGGGCCCTTTCTCCCGCCGCGGGGCTGGCCGCAACCCTGCTGAACAATGCCCTGACGGCTCAGCTACAGTCTGCACTCAGTTTTGTGAGCTCACCCGATGGTAACCAGAACAACTCCGTTTTCAACCTCTCGGCCGGCCTGAATTACCGGCTGAAGAATAGCCATTCCCTCCGCCTCTCCGCCGTTTACCTCAACCGCTTCGGGGCGGTGACGGAGGCGCGCAATTTCAGTGAATATTACGGTACCATCGGGTATGGATATCGCTTCGGCGGTAGCCTGGGGGGGAACCGTGAATAGTAATGTCTTTCCCTATGAAATTATGTACGCAAATGGATATGCTAACCGACCGGAGGAATAGTTTGACCGCGGAGGGACGCGGAGGGGCGCGGAGTAACTACTCCCGGCTCTTTTTGCTGCTGTCCGTGTGGGTTATTTGCACCTGCGTCCCCGCCCAGGTCAGCGCCCAGGAAGGCACCTTCCCCGTGACGGCCGCCCTGCAAACGCTGCCACCCTTCCAGCCCAACATCAGCGACTGGGCCGATCCCCTCAACGATCGCCTCGGCCTCACCCTGCTGCTCAATGACCGCCAGGAACCCGGCTACCAGGTGCAACTGCGGCTGCGCATCGAGGGGCAGGGCGTGCGGCTGACTTCCCGACCCGACTGGCGGCCCAACCCCATTTCGTTAAGTTTCGGCCTGCCCGTACGGCTCACGGCCATGGACCTGAGTGAATACTTTGACCTGGACAATTTGATCTTCAGCGGCATCAGCCGGGAGCAGTACGTGGCCCTAGGCGGCCTGCCCCCCGGGAGTTATTCCATCTGCTTCGAAGCCATCGACCTGGTGCGAAGTGCCGACGAGCCTGCCTCCCTCCCCGCCTGCTCCTTCGTGCAGGCCCAGCTACTGGACCCACCGGCGGTGGTCACTCCCTACGGCCCACAGACGGCCCTATATCCACAGCAACTCTTCGTACAGTGGCAACCGCGACACGTCGCCGCCGGCTTCATGACGGAGTACACCGTACAGATTTTCGAAGACCAACGCGCCGACGGACTAACGCCCGAACAGGTCTTCGCCCTCCAGCAGCCCTACGTGGAAGCTAAGGTAAGCGGACTGACCAGCCTGAACGTGGACGCCGCCTTCCCGCAGCTGGAAATGGGTAAACGCTATTTCGTGCGGGTAAAAGCCGCCGACGCAATGGGCAGCGCGGCCTTCAAAAACGGGGGCTACAGTGAGATAATGTACTTCTCCTTCGGAGAGGGCTGCGCGGCGCCGGCAGGGCTGACGGCCGACGTGCTGAACTACGAGGAAGCCAAGGTAAGGTGGAACTTCGCCAGTGGCGTGGGAGCCTACGTGCTGCGGTTCCGGGAGCAGGACCCTAACGCCAACTGGTACGAAGAGGAAACCTACCTGAACTTCGTGGAACTGCAAGGTCTGAGCGACTCGACCACCTACGAGGTACAAGTGCAGTCGGTGTGTGGTAATCAGGCCGGAGCCTTCGGGCCGGTGTACACCTTTACGACCGAATCCCGACCCATAGAAACCATCGACGTAGACTGCGGGGACGATATCGCCTCCCTGCCCCACCCCACCAACACCGAACCCATAAAGGAACTGAGTTACGGTGATGAAGTAAGGGTCGGACAGTTCAAGATGGCCATCCGGATCGCCACTCCCGCCGCCGGCGGGAGTTGGGACGGCTACGGGCAGGTGTACGTGCCCTGGCTGCGCAAGCAGATAAATTGCTCGTTCAAGCGGCTATTCGTAAACGTAAAGAAGGAGGTCTTCGACGGCAACGTAATCGGGGTCGACAAGGGGCTGGAGTCTCTGAAGGGCTTCATGCCCGTAGCCGAGATCATGGCCGGCATCGACACGGCTACCGTGGATTTTTGCGGCAATACCGTTATTTCCAGCGCGACCGGCGGCGGCGGAGCCGCCTACGACACTACCGACGTGTACGCCGACCACAACCCCACCTTCGAGAACGTCTTCGTACCCTACGACCCGGCCAACCCCACCCGTAACGCCAACGACCAGTACTTCTACGACCCCTACAACCCGGCCAACCGCAACCGCCCCTACGTGGCCACCGATTACGGCAACCCCTGGAACCCCTATACCGAAGACAAACCCTTCGACGCCAACAACATCTGGAACCCCTATAATTCCTTCAACCCCTACGATCCCCTCGACTACAACGACCCAGCTAACCCCTGGGCGGCCAATTTCCCCTACAGCGCCGACCGGATGTTCGAGAAACAGGGCATTACGGCGGGCGTGACGGCGGGTTACGCCTTCACCAAGGGCACGACACTACCGTATAAACTCGGCTCCTCGCCGAATATGATCGCGATCTACGGCATGCGCTTCACGCCGAACGGGGCCTACCTGAACGCCTACACTTCGGCAAAAATTCCGGGCGGTACGAACGGACAGGACCGCTTTATGGCTTTCCGCTCCATCGGTCTGGGTTTTCAGCCCGGCGGCCTCCAGGGCGAGAGCAAGATGAACATGCTTTCCAGCCAGACCTTCAGCTGGAACGATAAGGTAAAAATGACGCTGAAGGGCGGTAGCAACAGCTACGTCAAGTTCGACTGCGGCGGCCTGACGGAGGTCGGCGTAGAGATGGTTTTCGAGTTCTGCCGGGAGGTGGTCGTACCCCTCGACCCCAACACCTGGAAGGCTAAGGACAATGAATACGTCACCGGCACCTTCATCGGCAAGGCGGCGGGCTTCGACGAATTTACGGGCGACGTTTCCATTACCCCCTTCGAGTTGGCGAAATTACCGGGCTGGGCCTTTACCATTGAAAACGCCGTGTTCGACCTTTCGGACAAAACCACGCCGCTTTCGGTAAAATTCCCGCGCAACTACGACCACCCGGAAGTGGACGCGGTGCTACGTGACGGTCGTAGCAGTCCGGGCTGGAAGGGCTTTTATCTGGGGTTGGCGAAGGTGAAGATTCCGGAATCCTTTACCACTTCGGCGAAACGCGATTCCACGGTGGTCACGACCATCGGGGCTCAGGGGCTCATCATTGACCAAACGGGCTTTACCGGTGACATTTTCGCCACCAACATCCTCACCCTCGAACAGGGACGCCTCGGGGCCTGGGGCTTTAGCCTCGACACCGTCGCGCTGGGCCTGCAACAAAACCAGTTCCACCACGCCAACCTGGGCGGCAAGGTAGAGGTACCGGTCATGCAACAGGCTCTGATCTACGCCGCCCACATTCAGCCCGACAGTTACTACCAGTTCAGCATAAAACTGACGGATACGCTGACCATGAGTGCCTTTCGGGCCCGGGTGGACCTCTACAAAAACACGGAGATCGGGATTACCTACCGGAAATCCGACGAACAGTTTTCCGCCTTCGTTAAAATGTACGGGGAGGCCTCCTTTTCGCCGGGAATGGGCGAGACCGGTAGCGACCCGGGCAGCGCGGCGGGTGATAAAATGAATATTCCCCGCATCGGCTTCGAGGGTTTTCATCTCTCCACCCGTGCGCCCTATTTGGAGAATGTCGGTAGCTGGGCCCTATCCTCGAACGACAACGGTCAGCCCTCCGCCTCCGGTTTTCCGCTTACCCTCAACGAAGTGGGGATGTTCCAGAACCAAATCGGGACCGAGGTCGGCTTCGGTATCGACCTGACGCTCAACCTCGTATCTACCTTCGGCGCCCGCGGACGGCTCTTCATCATCTGCGACGTAGGCGTAGACGAAACAACCCAAAAACAGACCTGGACCTTTAACCGGGTGCGGGTAGATCGGCTAGACATTAATTATTCCGGCGCGGGCTTTAAGCTCAAGGGCTTCATCGAGATGTTCGAGCGGGACCCCGTTTACGGCTCGGGCTTTAGCGGGGGCATTCAGGCTTCCTTTACGCCTTCCATTTCGGTGGCGGTGCTGGCCCTCTTCGGTAAAAAGGACGACTATCGCTACTTCTTCGCGGACGCGATGGTGGCCTTCAACCCCGGCTTCACTTTGGGTGCGTCGGGCCTGGCCATTTACGGATTCGGGGGCGGCGTGAGTTACCACATGGAGCGCCAGGGCCCTTCCCAGATCAATCTACCCGTTTCCGAAGCTACGGGGGCCGATGGCCCGGCGGAAGACCTGACGGGCACCCAGACTTCCGTTACGGGCGGGGCCGCGGGTGCGCAGTCCGCCCTGGCGCGAGCGTTTGGCGGGCAGGATCCGGCCGCGAGCTTCCCGCCGGACGTACCCATACCGGGGGAGCTCGGTAAATCGCTCTCCGGTGTACGCTACGTTCCGAACGAAGAAGTAGGTATCGGGATCAAGGCCACGATCGCCTTCGGTTCCGTAAGCCGCGAGGTTTTCAACGGCGACATCACCTTCGAGATCATGTTCTACGCCGCCGGCGGCATACGGTACATCGGTCTGGCGGGCAACGCCAAATTCCTGACGCCACCCAAGACCCCGGCAACGCCCAATCCAAAGCCCTCCATTGCCTGCTACCTGGAGATGGGTTACGACTTTGAGGTCAACGCTTTTTCGGCCTACCTGCGGCTGCAAGTGTCCGTACTCGGTGGCGTGATCAAGGGGGCCTACCCCAACGACGTAGCCGGAGAAGGCCACATTTACGCCAGTAGTGAAAAGTGGTACATCTACCTGGGTACGCCGGACAAACGCATTAAGATCAGCTTCGACCCCACGGCCCTGGCCAACATCGGAAAGGACGACGAAGTGCCTACTGGCACGGGCGCGGCCCCACCCCTGGACAGCACTTCCGCCAAGGGGCCGCTCGGCCAGCTCGGACAGGTAGGAATCACCTTTTCTACCTATATGGACGCGGGCAGCGTACTGCCGGCCTTTCCCGACCCCCCTGATAAGCTTAAGGATTTCCTTAAAAAACCGGCCACCGGCTGGAATCCCACTAACCGTGACGACCCCGTTTTCGCCAACGCCGGTGGCCTGCTATTCGGGGCGGGGCTGGAAGTATCCATGCCAGAATTGACCTTCCTGATCTTCTACGCCTACATCAACGCGGGCATCGGCTTCGATATGATGCTTAAGGACTACGGCCCCACGGCCCGCTGCGCGAACATGACCAATAGCCCCCAACCCATCGGCCTCAACGGCTGGTACGCCACCGGGCAGTTTTACGCCTACCTGGAGGCGGGCGTAGGTATTTCGCTCAACTTCTTCGGCTTCAAGGCACGCTATTCCCTCTTCGACGTGGGAGCCGCCGCCCTCCTGCGCGCGCGCCTGCCCAACCCCCTGTGGATGCACGGAACCCTGGCCGGTCGGTACAACATACTTAACGGGCTCATCAAGGGTCAGTGCGAGTTTGAATTCGAGGCCGGCACGCTCTGCGAGATCGCCCCCGGCGTACTCGAGAGCATTAAACTAATCGAAAGCGTTGAGCCCCTGGCCGAATCGACTGAGGTCGACGTCTTTACCAATCCTCAGGCACTCTTCGTACTGCCCGTCGGTAAGATCACCGTACTGCAGGACGAGCAGCAACGCTACATCGATATTAAGCCCGAATTGCAGAGTTTCCTGGTTACGGACGCAGCCGGTACCGAAATACCCGGCAGCATCCAGTGGAACCGCGAGCAAACCGTTGCGGCCTTCCGCTCCACCGACATCCTTCCCGGGGAGACCGAATTGACCGTGACGGTCAAGGCTAACGTAATGCACCGTTACGGCCCCACCGAACCCTGGAAAATCCTGGAAGTAAAGGGCAAGCCCATCCAGGAGACCAGTACGGTCACCTTCACAACGGGTAAGGCCCCGACGACCATCGTGGAAGATAATGTCAGCTACGCCTACCCAGTAAACCGCCAACTTAACTACCACCGTAACGAGGCCAGCACCGCCTACGTACAACTAGACCGCGGGCAGGATTACCTATTCCTCGGTGGCGTCGGCAACCAACTCAGCGCGAGCGAGTACGAACCCCGCGTCGTGGTTTACCAGGACGACCGCCCCGTAACCAGCGTACCCTTCACCTACGACCGGGCGGCCAATCGCCTGGCCTTCAACCTCCCCGGCGGCCAGCTTTCCGACGGTAAGGTGAGCTACTACGACGTGCTCTACCTACCAACGAACGACGCCGGTGCCGTAGACGTCAACATCGAGGAGGTCGAACGCGACCTGGCGGCAAATATGCCCAGCGGTAGCGTACCGGACGCCAATACCACCTCGGTGCTGGTACGTAGCAAGCAGGCGACCGCCGCCCTCACCACGGCCCAGGAAACTAAACTCTACCGCCTGGACTTCCGCACGAGCAACTACCCGACCTTCGCCGGCAAGGTGAATACCCTTGCCGATCAGTTCAACTTCAACGTACCGCAGGCCCTGACCAAAAACGACGAACAGGTAGTGCTAGAGGACGGCTCCGTGCTCAGTGGCCCCTACCTGTCCATCGATGACTTCGGCAAGGTGGTCGCCTCTCCCGAGAATCTCGACGTTTTCGAGCTCCGGGGCGATAGCCTCGGCAATAAGCGGATCGGCCCGATGATCCGCCTTGAAGCCGACCTCGCCAGTACCCCGAACAACTGGTTCGCTACCCACGTCGGTAAGGAGGTTTACGGACGCTTCCCCCGGCCCGACCTCGACCTGCGGGTACGCTGGCCGGAGCGGCCCGTCGGCGTCGGTTTCCCTCCGAACCGGGCGGTAGAGCTACAACCTAACGGCGGCTACCCCGACCAGCGGCTGCTGGAGAGCCAGATCGAGGCGAAAAGCTTCCAGCCCAGTCTGATCCTTCTCCGGTTACGCTACCGTGTCCCCTTCGTTTCCTACCGGGATTTCGCCGATCTCTACAATCAGGTCGGTAGCCGCGCGACGAGCATCGCACCCGGTGCCACGGACATTTCCGATGACCTGAAGGCTTTCTTGCGGTGGAAGTATATCTACCCGCCCTACGGAGAGTACGGGGCGAGGATGCAGTATTTCCTGCCCGGAAAGACTACGCCGAATTCGGAAGTGCCCGTACAAATTCCGTACGACGTACGGGTGATAAACAAGAAATGATGAAGCCAGTAATCCTGAATTTACTCCTGGCGTACTTATGCCTTCTCCCCCTGGCTACGCCCGCCCAGACCACCGACGCTACCGAGACCGTGGCCGACCTCATCCACGTTGTCGCTACCTCCACCGGTGATAGCGTACTACTCCGCTGGGCCCCGTCCAATTACCGTATCTGGGACCGTAGCCGCCGCGGCGGTCTCCACCTGCAACGCCAGACGCTGATGCGCGACGGGCAAATGCTCTCGCTGGCCGAACGTCAGGTCGTTACCCGGTTGACCACCGCTCCGATCACCGCCGGCCCGGGGGAGGTCTTCGCCGCCGCCGCCGAGAACAATAACTTCGCCGGCATCGCCGGCCAGGCCATTTACGGGGAGCGCTTCGACGTCGGGAACGACGCCCCGGGGCAACCCAATTTTTTCAACCGGGCCAAGGAACAGAGCAACCGTTTCAGTTTCGGCCTTTACGCCGCCGACCAGGATTGGTACACCGCCAACCTCATGGGGCTGGCCTTTACGGACCGTACGGTGAGGACCGGCGAGGTGTATGTTTACCGCGTCGTTTCCGCCGACCCGGAAGTAACCTTCGACACCGTAGCCAGTGGTTTCCGAACGGTGGTGGTGAACGAAACGGCTCCGCCGCCGGCGGTTACCGAAGTCACGACGGAATTCGCGAACCGTACGGTTACCGTAAGCTGGAACGTCGAGGTGGGCATGACCCACTACACGAGTTACTTCGTCGAGCGGTCGGCCGATGGCCTGAGCTGGCAGACCATCAACCGCGACGGGCTTCCATTCGTACCCCTGTTCAAGCCCGAGCAAGAACCGGTGGCTTACTACCAGGACTCCCTGCCGCAAAATAACCGCCCCTATTTCTACCGGGTTCTGGGGCGTACGCCCTTTGGCCTGCTGGGGCCTCCCTCCGACCCGAGTCAGGGCATGGGCCTCGACCCCGAGCCCGATAACGCGCCCTCCTTCGAGTCCATTTTCCCCACGCCGGAGAATGGAATGCAGATCACCTGGACGTTCAGCCAGGAAGAACTGGCCACCGGTTTTCGGCTGGAGCGCAGCCGCGGCATCGACGGCCCCTACGAATTCATTACCGACCTACTGCCACCGGAAACCCGGATGTTCGTCGATTCCTTTCCCTTCCCGACGAACTACTACCGCATTTCGGTCTACGACCAGTACGACCGGAGCAAAACGAGCTTCCCGATCAACGGACAGCCGGACGATGAAATACCGCCCGCAGTCCCTACCGGCCTGCGGGGCCTCATCCTGAAGGACGGCCGGGTCATCATCAACTGGGACGCAAACGAGGAGCCCGACCTGCTGGGCTACCGCATCTGGCTCTCCAACCAGCCGGAGGTCGAGTACAGCCTGGCCATGTCCGCGCCCATCCTCGAGAATTACTACGTCGGCGAGACCACCCTGGCCACCCTGAGCCCCAAACTCTACGCCAAGGTTAACTCCCTGGACATTCGCCATAATACCTCCGAGTATTCGGAGTACATCGAACTACTGCGGCCGGATACCATCCCGCCCGCCCCACCGCTGATGACGGATATGCAAGCCCGCCAGGACAGCCTGACGGTCGGCTGGGCCTTCAGCAGGAGCCTGGACGTAGCCAAACAAGAACTTCAGCGGCGGCCGGAAAGCGGCGAGGATACCACTTGGACCGTCCTGGAAACTTACCTGCCGCCCTACGACAACGAAATATCCCACTACACCGAGCTCGGCCTGGAACGGGGCAAGCCCTACGCCTACCGGGTCGTAGCCACGGACCTGAGCGAGTTACGGTCGAGTTCAAAAATTTCCGTCGGCGCGGCCATCGACAACTTCGTCCGCCGCGGTATCGGGAAGGTGACCGCTACGGCCGACCGGCGCAAAAAGGCCGTCCGCCTCCGCTGGGATTACACCCCGGAGAAAGAAGACCTGCGCTACTTCGAGGTCTACCGCATAGACGTAGACGGGGATCCGGTCATCATCGGCTCCCTACCGGCTATGGAAACCAAAGCTTACGCCTACACCGACGAGGGGCCGCTACAAATGAATACCACCTACACCTACCAGGTTCGCGCCGTTTACGGCGATGGTGGCCTCTCGCCCCGCTCGGCCGCCACGGCCGTCGACTACTGACTTCGCACCCGCGACCCCGCCTATTTTTCTTTGCCGCGCTAATTATTCCCTATGTACCGCACGCTAATTTACCGTTCCCTTTTCCTCCTCGTTATGCTAACCGGGTGGGTGAATTTAGTGGCCCAGTCGGTGCGCGTACGGGCGGTGCTGGAATCGGTACAGGCCAACTACCGCTACGGCGACGAATTCGATAACATCGTCGACATCACCTGGCGGGTTAATGGAAAACTGGACCGTGGCCGGGGGCGTGAACAAGCGCTAAGCCCCAGTTGCACCCACTTGAACCGCCCTTCCGGGCTGATTTCCACGGGCGTGGGTCATACGTTCATCGATCAAACCTTTAGTGGACAAGCCGTCGATTTGTGTAATGACAAATTCACCTTCACCTTCGATTTCGAATCCTTTGAGAACGACTGTGAGAGTGCCTGCGTCTACGATGGCTACCGCTTCAACCCCTTCATCTGTGCCGGCTGGAACCCGGACGACAACCACGCAACCGCCACCCGCACCGTAGTACTCAACCAGTACGACTCGGGCAGCGAAGGGCGGCAAACCGTACGGCTGCAAACGGACCTCTATACCTACAACATTGCTTTTTCCTACACCCTCGTCAACCCCCTGCGGGCCCTGGAGATCGAGGGGGCGGCCAACGTGATCTGCGAGGGTTCCTCCGTGAACCTCGTAGCCAGGAACGGAGACGGTTTTAGGGGAGGCGTGTATAATTTTCAGCGCAGACCGATCGGCGGCGGCCCCTGGACCCAGGTCAGCCGTACGCGCCTAAACCGCATTTCCGTTACGGCCAGTGAGCTACGTGACTTTCAGTACGGGGTTTACCTACTGCCGGGTAGTAGCCGTCTGGGGCAGTGCATGGGGGATTTTGAACTGGTCAGAGAAGTAGAAAGGACCAACCTGACCATCGTGCCGGCACTGCAAAGCCTGCCCATCGCGACCGAACTGAGTTGCGGTAATTTCCCCAGCGGTAAGATCACTTATCTGGGGGCCGGGGCCGACCCAAGCTTACGCGTACGCCTGAGTTTGAGCGGACCCACCATCAAAGGATCGGTGGATATAGCCGCTGATGCCAACTTTGCCTTTGACGAACTTTCCCCGGGGGCGTACATGCTTTCGGCTACCACGATCAGCTTTGACGGAGAAGGATTGGCCAACGCGAATTGCAACATTGACCGGAGTAACATCCAAATCGCGGGGGCCCCGATCCCGCGTTTAGTGGCACTGTCCGGCATCGCTCCCGGCTGCGAGGAAACGACCGGCAGTATCCGGGCCACGATTGCCGGAGGGACGGGAAGAGCCTTCCAGATTAAAGTAGTGGGTACGGGGGCCAGTGCCGGCCAGCCCACCCGGGTCATTCCGGAAAATACGGGTGGTGGCTTTATCGGCAGTGCGGGCACCTTCGGTATCCCGAACGTAGTTCCCGGCACCTACGAAGTAAGCGTCCTGAACATCGAGGGGTGCGAATCCCTGGCCCAGGCCGTTACCGTCGGGCCTACTCCACCTCCGGCCACCGGTACTATTACGTATACGCCCGACGGGCCGACCTACGATATTGCCTGCGTGGGTGGGCAAAAGACCGTTTCGGTTACGGCTCCCACCGGGCAGGGCAGTTACCGGGTCCGGGTGGCCCGCTCCGGCGGCTTCAATCCCAGTTTGGAAGAGACGGTGGGCGCGGGCGGTAGTGCGTTCGTAACTCTGGGCGTGGGTACCTACGATTTCCGATTTACGGTCGTAGCGACCGCTTGTACGGTAACCTATACCCGTGAGTTGACCGAGCCTCCGACACAAATGACCTCCTTCGTTACCGGTACGATGGGCGTCTCCGGTTGTATGCCCACGGTCGGTAATTTTTCGGTCGAGGTTTTTAGTGGCCAGCCGCCCTACACCCTGCAGTATAGCGGTGCTCAGAGTGGAAGCTTCCCCGCCCAAAACGAGGCCACCTTTCTGGTGGAGAACCTCGTTAGCGGTACTTATAGCTACCTAATCACCGACGGCAACGGCTGCCAAACCCAGGGGGGAGCGAGAATAGAAGCGACCTCAACGCTCTCCGCCTTCGTAGAAGCCAACGAAACTGCCTGTTTCGGAACGCCCGGGCGTATCCTGGTACAACCTAGGGGTGGCAACCCGCCGTATACCATTACCGTAGACGGGCTCGTCGAAGAGCCGGGCTTTACGGGGCTATTCAATAATGTAGCGCCCGGTAGCTACACTGTAAGGATCACCGACCAGGACGGCTGCATGGTAATCAGGGGGGCGGAAATCACCGAGCCGGACGAACTGATTCTCAGCGACCTCACCCTCGCCCCCGTCGTCTGCGCCGGTGATCCGGCCCGGCTCAGCTTCACGATTTCGGGCCGGGAAATTGACGCCGTCGGACCGGGCGAGGAAGGGAATTGCCCCGGAGGTTTCCAGTACGGCGTCTCCCTGGACGGGGGAGCTACCTGGATGAACGTTACCGACAATTTCACGGTCCCCTTTTTCGGCTATTACGACGCGAACCTGCAAGAATCCGTATGCGCAAAAGAAGCGACCATCTTCTACGACGTTCCGGTGGGTAATTATGACGTACAGGTCCGCTTTAACGGTAACCGGGATTGCCGGTCGAATATACTCTCCGTTACCAGCGACGAGTTCGACGTCCCGGAGCCGGTAGTCGGAGCGGTGACCGAGATCACGCCGACCACGTGTGGACTGGACAACGGCTCCCTCACCGTGGAATGGGCCGGTGGCCGCGCGGGAGATTTTACCGTTACCCTGTACCAGGGTACCGGCGGCGAAGTTCCCTGGGAAACCGTGGAGGAGGCACCGGCCCGGGCGGGGGCGGGAAGCCACACCTTTTTCAACCTGCCAGCAACTTCCAGTGTCGGCTACGGTGTCGTCATTGAGCGGGAAGGATGCCAAGCTACCTTGCCCGAGGGGTTCCTCCCCGTTGGGTTCAACAGACCTACGATCGCCCTGCCCGCCACTCCCACCGTGGTGCTGACCGAAGTAACCAATACCGGCCCCCTACTGGAGTGTGACGGTTCCGGCGGGGAAATCACCGTTACCGGCGTGAGCGGCGGCACCCCACCCTACGCATACGGCCTGGTGCTGGGAGATTTCTCGGACAGTCCCGTGCTTTCCCCCACCGACGACCCCTTCGCCACTACCGTTTACGTACGGGACGCCAATGGCTGCCTGGATTCTATGGACTTCGATGATTTCCAGTTCAAGCTAATCGACCCTACCCTCGACTTTACCGTCGTGACGATGCCCTCCACGTGTTCCTCCGGGAGCCTGGAGGTAGCGTTCAGTGACGGCCAGCCTCCCTTTATGCTGGAGGTCATCAACCTGGAGACCGGCGTTCCGGTACGGAAGGGGGAGGTAGCGGGCACCACCGAAACGCTAGAAGACCTCGCCGCGGGTAGGTACCGGTTTATCGTTACCGACGCCCTGACGTGTGCGGCGGAGGTAGAGTATGACTTCGCCGCCACCCCGCCGCTGGAAGCTACTACGGCCACCAAACAAAACCCCAGTTGCGCCACGGCCAAGAACGGATCGCTGACCGTTAACGTTACCGGCGGAACGCCGCCCTACACCATCGTTTACCTGGGCGAAGCGACCGTAGGTGCTTCCCGCACGGTTTCCGATCTGGGACAGGACGAACATACCTTCATCATTATCGACGATCGGGGATGCTCCCTGGTTTATCAGGATGAACTGGAGACGCCCTCCTTCCTCGAATTTACCGTTAGCAGTACCGCACCTGGGCCCTGCGGGAGTAGCCCGAACGGCACCCTGACCGTTACGCCCACCGGCGGTACCGGCCCCTACACCATCACCTGGATCGACGATCTGGACAATCCGGTGACGCTGGCTGCCGGAGAATCTACTACCCGTACCGGGCTCGGCTCCGGGGAACGCACCGCGCTGGTAGCCGACAACGCGGGCTGCGAGACGTATTTATCAGCACCGCTTTCCGGTCCCGATACCGTACGCGCCGAGATCACGAACCTCGTGCAACCCACCTGTGAGACGGGTGGTAGCCTGGAAATCGCGGCGAGCGGCGGCAACGGAACATATACCTACGCCATCGTCGGAGAAGCCGCCCGTACCAGTCCGGTTTTTACCGACCTCACGGCGGGTACCTACGAATTCGAGATCTCCGACGGAAACGGCTGTAGTAACCCTTACCGCGTGGCCGCGACCATTGAGTCCGGTAGTTCCATCGGGGCGGTGGCCATACCCGCCAGCCCCAGTTGCGGCGGGGAGAGCGACGGCAGTATTTCCGTTACCGTAGGCACGGGTGGTAGTGGACTTACTTACACGCTCGACGGTGGCACCCCCCAAGCCGATCCGGTCTTCACCGGCCTCATGGCGGGTACCTACACCGTCACGGCCAGCCGGCCCGGTTGTACCCAAACCATCGAGAACGTTGAGGTTACGGAGGCTCCGGAGCTCCGCGTTTCGGCCGCACCCGTGGCCGACCCCTGCACCGGAGTGGTCACCTACACCATTACGGCTCAGGGGGGTACGGGAGGCTACAACTATTCTCTGGCCCCAGGCACCGAAGTAAGCCCCGGCGTTTTCACTCTTGCGGGCGGGGACGCGGGTGCCGCGGTAGTCACGGACGGCAGTGGCTGTACGGCTTCGGTTAACGTCTCCGCACCCGCGTTCACCGCCCTGAGGATCGACGAGGAGTTCATCACCGACGCCCGCTGCGAAGACGGCACCGGAGAACTTTCCGTAAGCGTCAGCGGCGGCACCCCGCCCTACCGCTACCAGTGGTCTAACGGCGGACCGGCAGAGAACCTCTTCCCTAATGTGAGCGCCGGTACCTACACCGTAGAAGTACGCGACGCGAACGACTGCCTGGTAACGAGTAACCTATTAACCGTTGACCTAGTACCCGGCGTTACGGCAACCCCCGCGGTTACCGACGCGGTATGTGGCGGCAGCGACGGCGCGATCACCCTCACGGCCGGTAACGGTAGCGGCAACTACACCTACAGCTTCGAGGCGGGCGTTACCGCCAGCGGCAACCAGGCCACCGGTCTGGCCGCGGGCAACTATGCCTTTACCATCACCGACCGGGACTTCAACTGTACGGCGGAGGGCAGCGCCACGGTAAACACCAACCAGCCGCCGGTCCTTAGCCTGGAAACTCAGGCACCCACCGGCTGCGATACGCCGAACGGTTCCGCTACGGTCTCGGCCAGCGGTGGCGGAGGCGGCTACGCTTACGAATGGAGTAACGGGGAAACGGGCGCAATAGCCACCGCACTGCCCGGCGGGAATAATTCGGTTACGGTCACCGATGCCAACGACTGCACGGACGTACTCACCGTCATGATCGTGCAGAACAACAGCCCTACCCTCAGCCTGGAAAGCCAGGGACCTACCGGCTGCGATACGGCGGACGGCACCGCGACCGTCAGTGCTACCGGCGGCACCGGCAGTTATACCTTCAACTGGAGCAGCGGCGAAAGCGGCCCGATTGCCTCCGCCCTCTCCGGAGGCGACAACACGGTCACCGTTACCGACCAGGCCGGTTGTGCTGACGTACTGACCGTAAACATCGTTGCCCGCACCAGCCCCACCCTGACCCTGGAAAGCCAGCAACCAACGACCTGCGACGGGGACTTCGGCGCGGCCACGGTCAGTGCCAGTGGCGGTACCGGCCTTACCTTCGCGTGGAGCAGTGGAGAAAGTGGTTCTACGGCCAACCAGCTTACCGTGGGGAATAATACGGTAACGGTTAGCGCCGCCAACGGCTGTACGGATGAACTGACCATAAATATCGTTGCCCGCGTAAGCCCTACTCTATCCCTCGACAATCGAAC
>JAULKR010168229.1:0-23840 GCA_032356305.1 Prasiola linearis
CACACCTCCTCCCCCACCTCCACCCCCCTACCCCCCTCCTCCAAACAATGGTTTCACGCAACGTCCCCCAAGCTACAGCAATGACAGGAGCTCATCAAGCTGAATGAAGACAGACGCCTTTCTTTTCCAAAGGGCTCAGACATGCCAGCAAGCCTCTGAAGCTCGTGGCACTCAATATCGGAGTCACTTCACGTCTGACTTCGCCGGTGTGTTTGCCTGTGATGATCGATGTCGCACCGTGTGTGGGCAGGGCTCTTCGACATCCAAGAGGGAGGCCCGTCTCACCGTGGACTTCGATCTGGCCAAGGTGGCGGCAGCCGTCGCGGCTGCTGCGAATGGTGTGCCCCCCCCCCTTTCTTCTCCTCCGTACTCTGCTGGCATTCTCTGCCGGACTGCATCCGGTTGTGAGGTGGCAAGGCCAGCTGTCAAGGCCAGCTGTCATCCCGCCCTTGATTTTGACACTGATCTCGGTCTCGGTCGGTGTTGGTGTGTTCTAATATGAGGCACTTTCATCTAAGGACAATGACATCGGTCTCGACTCTATGGTCTTACGAACAATTCCGTTGGAGATCCTGGAGAGTCGTCGACTACCGTTTTCTGAGTCGATGGTTTCTGAGTCGATGGTTTTGACCATTTGTCATGTCTCGGAGAAGCGCATGTCGCACTGAGCGCTTCGATGCGATGACTGCGACAATGCTTCGGTTGAACTGGTCGCCCGTGTTGTTATACAAATTGGAGTTCGCGACCCACAGGCTGCTGATGGCTCATTTGAGCAGTCCGTCCATGCTCCGATGTCATCACTGCGATGACAGCTGTCAGTCGTATGATTACCGTAGTGGTGTTGTGCATACACCACATGCCAACAGCCCATCGGAGCCTGCCAAGGTTTTCCATCGCACAGCCACAGTCAATCCAGGCTGAAACGGCCATGCGTGTGCATTCAAAGGCAAAGGATGCAGGGCCAATGGTAGAGGACCCCTTTCAACGGATCAAATTCGTCCCGTTCGTGCAGCACTCGTGAATCAATGTATGCCACCTATATTGCCGGGATTTTGGCTGCAGATCCACTCCATGGCGACCGCACAGCTTCAGATTCGGCTTCGGCTTCAGCTCCGGGACCATCAGCGGTCGAAGGGAAAGGAAAGGATGGAGGTGAAAGGGAAGTGGAAAGGGAAGCGGAAAGGGAAGCGGGGGGCACCGCACGTGACAATGGCAGCATGCCACGTCAGTCGCCCACAGAACGACACAGCAACGGTGCTCAGCAGGCACGCGGCTTCAACATTGCTTCCTTCAAGTATGTAGTACTTAAATGCAGTATTCCCTGACATTGGTGGTAGACCATCTGCCCTTATTCCCTTCGGTTGAGGCTCTCATGCCATATCCGGCCTTTATGAGAGGCTTTCGTGGCCCACGCGCTTTACAACTTCTGAATCAGGGCATTATTCTTGTTTTGAAATTTAATTGAATGATTGGCGTGATTCTGATTTACTGGCACGGTCCTCTCACTGAGGCAGAAAGAGGATGTGTCGGGGGGAACGTCCATGATTTGCTACATCTGATTGCAATATTCGCACAAACCGCGTTGTGTCTGTCTGTCTGACGGCCGTCTTCCAAGAGTATCGCAGCCTGTGCAGCAGGCGATGCAGGGGCCGACGACCACCCGGCAGCAATCCCCGGCGCTTCCCCAACATAGGCAGCAAAGCAGACATTTCTTTCAAACCAATGATGTGGCGGCAGCTGACACAGAGTCGAGCGCTGCAGCTGCTGCTGCCCAACATCCTGCCGTGTCACATGCCACCAGCAACAGCAACAGGAAGAATGACAGCAGCAGTGACAGCAACAATCCCGTCGACAGTAAGTCTCAAGGTGCGCAACAACGTACGGGGGTTGCCTTCCGGGAGAGCACCGGTCGAGTCCCTCCATCGCCATCATGCGCAGCTTTCGTGGTCGTGTTTGTCGTGTAAAACAGACTGCTTACGCACCAATCGGCTCTCGTATTGCGTGTTGCTGTGCAGCACCGCGACGCTGCATCACACAGTAGCGTCTCTGACCCCTGCGCTGAGTGGAACTGTGGATGCCTGTCCATGCTCAAGCGCTTGCTGCTGTGTCGCAGGGCGTGACAGTCCCCCAGCCTTTGACACCAAGGATGATGGCAAAGGGAATGCCGAGCGGACTTCCCCTTCGCAGCACGAGGACATGACGTCACCTGAGGAAGCCGAGGAGACCAAGCTTCCAAAAGTACGCCCTCTGCCAAGAGCGCCTGTTATGAGCGGACTTATTCATTGTGTATCGAGCGCTTGCTGATTGAATGTTCCGTGGCAGCACATCAGGATGCTGTGGGAGCAATGTGGTGATACATTCGGTCGCTGCGTGCACCTGCAGGGTGATGATCCGCTTCAGACATATGCGGGGTGCATCATGGAGCAGCCGGGCACCGGGAAGCACCCGTGTTACACGCACTTCAACGGGATCCGGTGCCCAAAGGGTGGTCGCGCAGTCAAAAACCAGACGGGCAAATGTGCCAACTTCTGCCGCGTGTCGGTAGGCGACCCCTCTGCGGCATTTCATCTCTTTCATCGCTCAAAACCCCAAGAACGCAAACCCCTGTGGAAATCTGACGAGATCATTTGCTATAAATTCTGCTTTCAAGTTTCCTGTGAGAACATCCTGATAGGTTTACACTCAGCCAGCAAGCACATGTGGTGGTGTGCCTAAGTGCAGATTGCGTTGGCATATCTGTTGCAAGAGACCATGTGAAGTGCGTCTACAACACAGTCGTACCCTGTTGACAATCGGTGCCGAATTACCTTGTGTTCTTATCTTGTTCGGCTGTCCCTACATTCCCTTTTGTTTGGCTCCTCTTACGTGCCCTGTACTTTGGCCAGCTGGCCAACTGCAGTCGCACAAAGCCAAACGTCGCATGTAAGGCTGTCAGGCTAAGATCCCCGTACTTTGGCCAGCTGGCTAACTGCAGTCGCACAAAGCCAAACGTCGCATGTAAGGCTGTCAGGCTAAGATCCCATGGTTGATGAATCCAAAGCCGGTGTTACGGCTTCTCCTTTCTCACAAACAACACCTGGGTGTGTTTAGAATCGAGTACCCGACGACTTTGTGGACGAGAATGATGACACACAAGGAAAGGAATCTGCTGGAGCACCTGGGATGCTGATGAAAGGCCCTGCTGCTATTGGCAGAGCTGTGCGGCGCATGATCGGTCGATGAGGCTGTTCGAAAAGTGCGAACGGCATTCGTTTCACAAGGAAACCTTCACATAGCTCACTACCTGAAACCTTTCCATAGGCATCCCCTAGCCCCGACAACAATCGCATTATATCAGGACCGATATCTCATGTACGAGGGTCAAGCGCTACCTCTAATGATGTTAACACGAGCAGCTGATGCATCCGCTCATCGGCCCCTTCTCAGCTTCAATCAACGTTTTCAGAACATTGCACCAATGCAGTCAACAAGCTTGTCGAACATCATGTTCCGCAATTGTTTCCGTCAATCGTGTAATTTCTTTTGCCTTTCGATGTTTGACTCGTGGTTTTAGCTTGTCGTGTTCTTGAGCGCAGAACATTCAGCTTTTTTCAGAAATTATCAGAATCAGAATCAGGCCGTGCTGTGAACTCCGAAATTATGTTCGAATTCTTCGTCTTCGTTATCTGACTCAAATCTAATGGATTGAGAGTCTCGGCGTATAAGGTTACTATTAGCACATACGCAATATGAATGTTCTCTACACCTAGTTCAAAAAGCAATGTCTTTCAATTGGTGTTCTGTTGCATGAGCTTAGCAAAAGGTAGACAGTGCACTGTGCTGAATGGATTTGAAAATCGCAAGCTCCATATAGTGTAAGCTAACCCGAACATTGTAAAGTACCGCCTGAAAATCAGTTTTGAGATTTTATTTAATGATCGATCAAAGATCGAACGTTGTGCAAGCAGAAAGTGCTATTACACTAAATAAGACATGTTAAAGATGATCAGCTCAACAAGAACTTCAAAAGTCCACAGTACAAAACAGAAGAACAGTGTTCATACAGTAGGGCAGTTAAAGATTATGTATACAAACACTAGATTCAGTCTACACAGTATATACCTGATTTATTGCAACATTATTACTGATGTCGTACACACAGAAAATAAAGGATTTTTAATGGAATTGATACCGAAAAAGGTTGTATTTAAAACGTATTACAGAAGGGACGTGCAAATGTGTACGGAGGACACACTCGTTCTAAGAGTGACTTACAAGCACCTAATTAGGTTAAATAGGTTTATAAACGTTTACCGGTCAACCCCCCATGCCTTAAAAATTTGCGGGAGCAAGCGGATAGTCGCGGTCCAGAGGAACTATTAGATGAAGTTGAATATTGGCTGCGTCTCAGCAACATAGTCCCATTGCATTGGGCTTCGTGGGGTAGCTTACTTCTTCGCGCGGAGGCGAAATCGGCAAACTTTGCAACATGCCTTTAACAGTGAACATCTTTACGATTCCATGGCATGAATTGCCAACCGCATCCGCAAAAGCAAGCACGTTTAGATTCGAAAGCCTTCGCCAAGGCTCGCAGTCTGTACCTGAACTGGTCATAAACTTAATTCCTTATCACGGTCAAACGTTCCGAGGCCAGAAGCATTTAACCCGCGTTCACAGCGCGAGAGCACTTTAGACTGTGATGGACTTCCTTGCAATCATTAATTGAATGTGCGACTCTCAAGGATACTCATTTGAGGTCTCATTTGCATCGCGCAGAAGCACAGACAGCAGTGGCTTCCAGTGAATGGTGAGGATTTTCCTCCTAAGAAGCTATCTTCTGATCGGCCAAAACCTTTTGGTCGGCATTTATCGTGCTTCTGCAGGACTTACGCCTTTTGGCACATCGTTCGAGCAATTAAACGAGCAGCGCGAAAAGAGGCGGTGTGTTTATTGTGTTATGCAACTGCCCTTGCACGCAATAGTCTCCTACACTCTCTTACTACTTGCTTCAAGACGCTCATAGGATCATAACAAACCCAGACAACAACTTATTTGAAACAGTGGTATGAAAATATTGAAAAGTGTAAACAGTACTTAGAAGAGGGGGAAAACGGGAACCATGACGACCGAAGACCGAAGACCCACAAGACAACGCATCTCTCTTGGTTGGGAGACCCTCGGTTGGGGGTAATGTAACAGCTGTTGCAATACTGCAGTATTGATCGGCTAGAACAGAGGCAATTGGCACAAAAGAAAGAGGATGGGTTCAAAAAGCCAGCAAGTATGAGGTCCGGCATATTGCACTGAGTGAGCAACAATGTCGCCTGACGCACGTTTGTGCATAAACATCATGAGCCTGACACACAACTTGGGCTTCAAGTTGAGTGCAGGCATCTCGTTGGCGAGCTAACAACTTTAACGTTGGTAATGCTGCGACCATCACTGACGAGACCGTGACAGCGCATGACAGCGCATGACAGCGCATCGACAAGGTTCCTATTGACAAGATCATACATATAATTTCATATCATATAACGATGACAACATCCCGATCTTACTGCAATTCCAGCATTGCAATTGCAAAGAGCCTCTGTATCGATATCTTCAAGACGTCGTCTTGTAGGCGAGCTTTTTGTGATGCAAGGTAGTAATGTCGGTCGTTGTAATAACTTCGGAGAACTAGTTTAGTGGCAAAGTTTTAGTACGCCATCATGACTGTCTCATCATGAACGGTCGAAACATTGCGTACCCGCTGACGAGCTCGAGCTGCCACCCAAGCCTACTCTTAATATTAATGCACGTATAATTTTTTAAACTTAGAGAGAGAGAGAGATTTTATTACCCACATCTGGCCGCAAGGGCCAATCTAGGGTCGGTCAACACCAAACATGGGTGACCGCCAAAAAGGAAGTACAAAAAATGTGATATCACCCACACACACGGCTAGGCAATGGCTAGGAACGTGCTAAGAAACAAAATCAGCCATCAAATATCATGTCGCAAGCAATCTGTGATAAAAAGCATGACATCACGTTGAGCTGGCTGATTCATGAATTAAATTGCATCAAGTGGTGTACATAACAAAATTTGAATGTTGCACATTTTGCGATCGATTGAAAAAGGCAATCGAAAAGAATGCCCGGCAACGGCCACAACCTGACGTCGGATGTTCCATTTTCTCATGTCAAGTCAGCTTATATCAGCCTCATTGATTCCACATGTTGTCATCCTGGATCGGATATTAGGTTACTGAAATTGATGGAGATGTCCTACTTTCCGATTCTGACTCGTGGGACTCGTGGGAACCATGCCGCATTCCTTGAACGCAGAACGCACGATAATTTCTTTCTTTACTTTCCAAAGTAGACCGTATTGTGAAACTCGCAGCTGCTGCACCTGGTCCTAGGGATTTCTGCAAACCTAAGTGTGTGCTGTGCTTGGACATGTCGGCATTCATTGAGTGCAAATTGGTAAGGCAAATTCTATAGAATGATGTATGCTAGTGCGTGTTGTCAAATTAGGCAGTATGTGTTGTCCTGGATGTGTTATTAAATGATGTAATATTCATTCATACTTCAAAACCACAGCTTACAGCTTTATCTATTTTGTGGTTCAGAAGTCGGATTTAGTGCGAAGCGTGGAACCCGAAAGACTCTTGACGGACTCTTGTCGGACAACACAAGGGGGTGCACTTCAAGCAGTTGAGATAGCGAGGTCGCCCCACAACGGTCTACACCACGGGACCGAATGAACACCGTGTGCTGCCAGGGCAGGCATCTTGCACCGTGCCCCCAGCCCACATTGAGCCAAAGCGAATTGTGGGACGGTCACAGTGGCGCCGCCAGCAGCCGCAACATCCGTTGGCACTCGCCTGTTTCGAAGAAGCCCTCTCGAGGTCACCGGATGTTGCGGCGAGCCTGTCCCGCTCGGTGATTCACCCGATTGACTCTTCTCCGCTAATTCAAGACTCTGCCCGTCGAACACTGCATCGACAGAGGAACAACGACACCACATGAGCTCTACTCTGATTAGAAGGTTATTGCTATAGAGCGAGCAAGGCAGTGATAATATTGTCTGAGCTCAAGTCGAGTTCTGAGTTGAGAGGTATTGAAAGCACAATTTGTAGACAAGGTGCAAGGCGACATCAATACTCACAACAAGATGCTTGCATCACACTGCAGATGTCCTGATGAGGCCAAAAAGTCAAAGACATAGCGTAAGGCCTAATCTCTCGGGAGCCAGCACTCTCGATGGTGGAACAAAAGTTAGGCTGAGCTCATTGCACATGCAACCAAGGCACGTGCCAACGTACAAGCACAAGCCATCATAACAGCATAGCAGTAACAATATACTCGCGTTGACTTGTGGCAGACGGCCCAACGACGATGTCGAAGATCCTCGTAAGCGACCCGTTGATGCGGCTCTGCTTCTTCTTGCTGCCGGCCACGTCAGCTGCCTCCACCGAGGCAGTCAGACAGAGGGCGGCCGCTCTCAGACCCCTGCATGCCGAGTTTGCAGCTGAGCAGCTGCGCCTTGCTGCGCTTGCAGCCTGGATGCTCGCGTCATGATCCCCTGCCGCGTCAGCCTGTGCATGATGCTCCAGGGCGGGTTTCAGTTCAGCGAAAGAGACAAAGCGAGCCTATCCAACGAAAAGGTGATCGGCCGCCCTCGGCCATCAGTACATGGCAGCACACGACCCTCGAACGCGGGCTCTGTTCGCAGCCAATCGCTGCCTGCAAGTGTTCATGTACGAACTGCATAGCTTGTTGGAAGGTGCAACAATGTTGTGGTCCTCAAAGGAAACCTTCACGACGCCACAACGTGAACCAAAAACCTGGCTGATACTCAAAGCCTTGAGAAGCCAATGAAGTACTCTGAACTTCGACACATGAACACATGACGTCTGAATGATGGTCAGGACGTATTGTCTGTTGAATCAAATAAAGGTGCAGGCACACCAGATTCAGCCACCACGCCTACTTTCCGCAAGGTAGCGACAACGAATCAGCGACAGCAGTAACCTAAGGCAGTTTGAAATTTAAAAAGGCTCGGCTACATTGAAAATCTCAATATAGGCCGTGAATCAGAGAGATCTGAGTGGTCATCTGACATTAGAATGATTTTTCTTTACGAAGTAGGCATACAGTTTGTAAGAAAAGTCTTTAAGGCTTGTTACGATTCCACACCAGCTAGATCAGAAGCAATGGGCAAAGGCGAACGAAGGCTTGAGCTTTCATCGCCGCAAGAGACGTCTGTTTGATCTTTTCCTTTCCGTTTGCACGGTTCGCACCAAGATGAGGAAATCCAGGAAAGGAGGAAATCCAGGAGCGACTGATCGGGGAGCCCTATAACACAGTCCCTGCTCAAAATAGACCACGTGACACCTGTTCATACAAGGGCAATATCTGTCACAAAAAATTGAATACAGCTGCCGATCGAGCGTTCGAACAGGTTTCAAAGTAGGATTTCAAGAGGAGGTGTTCTCCTCTCTCAGAGGGTGCATCGTGATGGCAGCCCACCTGACGAGCCGCCAGCAGTTGTAGCTGAGCGGAGGTACAGTGGAGGGCCTCCGCCGCAGCGTGCACCCCGACTGCCGGCGATGAGTGTGCACTCAGGGTTTGCTCGACTCCGTGCAGCAGCTGCCTGGCACCTTCCAGTTCACCTGCAGCAATTTGCCACAGAGCAACGTACCGTAACACATATAATAGCGACACGTATGGCAACCAGCTCAATGTACGCCGCCTCTGTATGTTGGGTGCTTCTCTGACCAATACAATTCCCATCACAAAACAACGAATGTATCGGATGTGTTTGTTCATGAACTGAATCCCATCACTGTGCGTCTCAGAATGACAGCAGAGCGTGGGGGCAAGCACCTGCATGTGCTTGCATCAAGCTGAGCTGCAGCTTCAAGGCAGCTTCCTCATTGCCATCCACCCAAGTGCTTAAGATCGGCGTCTCCGCTGAAGATTGTGCATTTGTAGCAGCAGCAGCAGCAGCAGCAGCAGCAGCAGCAGCAGGGGAAGGCTGTGATCGAGCTCTGAGGCGGCCAGCCGCAGCCGCTGCAGCTGCGTTGGTGTGGTCATGCTGCTCGTACACTTCCATCGCGGCTGCTGCATTTCCAGCAGCTTCGTGACACCTTCCCACCTGTCTTGCCATCACAGGGGGGGCCTCCTCTGAGGCAGAACACATTTAAGAATGCACCGAGGCAAGTCCAGTGATAAGGAGCCGCTGAAGTATTCACGTACAGAAGGACAAGTGGACATACAAATAGTGCTGTCTTCCTGTCCTCTGCTTCTACGTCAGCACACACACCCATCATGTGCAGTCATGCGCATGCAGAGAATGCAAATTGACATGTCAGTAATGGACCTAAATTGTCATCAGAGTAGAATAATTAGTTAGAGCAATTTCAGTTATTATGGTAATTATTACTTTGATGATTGTTTGCTGCAGGCAAAGTCATTCGAGAGCTCAATCGCGGGAGGACTCGCCTGTTGCCAAGAAAAGTCTATCAGTCGCGTTGTGTTGCCCGCAGCCGAAGAAAGTCCTGCTGTGCTTCCACCAGATGCCGCAACTTCCTCGTCCCTCACACGACCCGCCGCTGCGACGGCGGCCTCGGCGTCTTCAAGTGCGAGTGACAGGCTGGCAGCCACCCTGGAGCAGCGCCTCATCTCGCTTCGTGATGCCAGCAGCACCACCTGCGCCGTGCAGCAGGCAGCTGTCATCGCTGCCCTGTCTGCTGCTCGCTCGACAAGCGACAAAACGGGGGTCAGCTGAAGTCTGTGCTGCCAGCTGTAAGCACGTGGCTCTGTTTGGGGACCTGCCACTGTAATGGTAATAAAGAACGGGAATCGGGCATTTAATGAAGACAAAGACATTAAAAAGCCAACCAAGCGTGTGGCTCTGATGCATCAATTTAGTGTTCACGTCCGGTCACACTGTGTGCATGCAATTGAGTGAACGGCATCAGCAGAGCAGACAAGCTGTCTGTTTCGTTCCTGGTAGAGCGCTAAGGGGGGGGAGAAGTGATGACTTCCAAGGCAATATCGGCATGGGCGTGGGAGGTGGCTTAATGCACCAGCTGTCGATGTGCTGGTCACCATAGGAGGGCACGGTACTGTCCTGTACCATATTTTACTACAGCACTGTCTCAATACAAACAACTCAACTCGGCCCTTACACAGAACAACCAAAAGGTTTGGTCTTTCCTTCACCACATCCTATATAAGTTCAGCTTCTTCAACTTCTTTGGGCAGTACAAAGTGGTGCACGAGGCAAAACACAACTGAGGAAGCAGTCGAGGCAGCCGGTGTTGATGGGCATCCCGGGCCGCACACTCCTGGTTGTGTCCATGTAGCCAAAAGAAGACTTGTCGAAGCAGTGTTCAGTGGTGACTAGTGGTGACTAGAGGTGACCAGAGGTGCAACACCTTGTTTCTTGGATGCCCGCATCAGCGTCTGCTCGACATCGACATCTACACTACAGCCAACGCTGGGGGTCGAGCGACGATATGCCGCTACGGGATTCGGGCCTAAGGGCCACTGACGATCGGAGGGGTGCGCTCATGAGGTGTCCGTAATGGATGCACATTCAAGTAACTTATGCATGAATAAAATCGTCACACTAGTACTGCGTATCACTGACACCTCCCAATGACAGAGCACAGGCCTCAGCGGAATGTGTCCTATTGTCGCAGGACCTTCACTTCAATATCCAGAGTGTTGCTAGAGATATCAGAAATCCATGATATTGCTCCGTTCAGGCGCACTGCTTACCGAGGGCTTACAGCTTGAAGTCTTTCTGCCATAGAATTGGAGACTGAAGGAGCAAAACCATGCAATAGAGATGTCAAGAAGCTGAACAGGAGGCCGTCGTCACGGTAAGGATTCTCAAAAGGTCGTTCTGCAGGGGGCCCCCTGGCTGCTCACACAGATCTACATGCTTTGATCATGATTCACGAACGTACAGATTTCAGAGATGCTCTCAGATGCAGCAACCGTTCGTATCGCAGCCCCGTGGGCATGCACCTGGAGGCGGCGCCAGTGAGGGTGACTGGCCGGCAGCTGCGCGAGTGCGAGAGAGCACAACTTGAAAGCCGCTCGGCAGCTGCCGGCTGGATGGCCCGCGCATGCCGCTGCCTGAGCCGCAGCCAGTGCTGCAGCTGCGCGTGCACCATTGCTCCAGGGCCGCTGATGCAGGTGAGCGAGGGCCCCCTGCACGACAACACCTTCAGGGAATGCTAAACTGACGACGTCCCTCTTCCTCGTAAGTGTTAATCTACCGACGGTAGACTGTCTCTGGGCTTTCAACTCGAGCGGCGATCTCTCTGTCACGGCAAGGGGGCGGGTCTCGAGGACCTAGCCTCGATTCACTTTCAGGATCTGGGGGTGTGGCTGCCGCACGAGACTCGAAGCCATGGTGCTGCAGGAGAGATCAGACAGGTAGGCGAAGGAACCTGAAGGAAGCACCTTTGCGTGTTGGGTACCCCCCGACTGCGAGGCGGCAGCAGCAGCTGCAGCGGCACCAGCGGCCGTAGTGTCCTGTACGTCTGCTTTGTCTTCCGTTGGCGTGCTGCAAGTCAGTGGTGCATCGTGTGGTGGTCCAGGAGCCCCTGAGCACAGAAGCACCGCTGCCGCAGCGTGCCTGCCTCCGCTGACGACCGCGGCCCGTGCAAGGGCTGCTCTGGCGCCACTGTGACAGGGGCACATGTGCACTGCAGCTGCCTCACGCCTCCTTGAGGAAGTCCGCTGCATCCGAACAAGAGGCGACAGTGAGACAGCTGATTCAGTGGCAATGCGCTGTCTCTTGCTTCACCGTGTGTTACTGACGATGACCACGTTTTCCTACCATTCCCGCCGTCAAGGGAAACCACAGCAGTGCTCCAGCATTCAGTGGCAGCCTGCAGCCATGTGCTGTGTGCTGCCGACTGAATGGTGCCGGCATGTCTCTTGCTGTATACTCGATGTCCACAACAACACCAGTGCGCGAGCATTCAAAGGCAGCCTGCACCCATGTGGCATGCGCTGCATGCACAACATGGCGGTCTAGGCTGCCGATAAGGTCCAACCAATCGCAGCTTACAGCAGCCGTGATACATGATTCAGTTTGAGGATGTATCACAGAAGCACACAAGAGAATTAGCCAAGCCAAGCCGTCCTCAATTGGGGTCAAGCCTCAATCTGCTGCAAAGAGTGACGGCAAATGCTTGGAAGCTGCCCACGGAGGTGATGATTGCAGTGCTATTGTACAGCGAAAACGGCGAGACAAGGTCTGTGAGCAGTAGTTTTCACGACAAAGGAAAGAGTGGAACGAAACGGAAATTTGGATACATAGCTTGCACCACGAAGCAGTTGTAGCTGTACTGTGGCAGTGGAGCAAGGGTTTACGAGGCGGCCTCCCAGAAAGCTCGAATATTGGCAGAAGAGCATCAGATGCATGCGGTGTCACAATTCCACCCCCTCACGGCTCGAAAGTGTAGATGGGTTCAGGGTTTAGGGTTTAGGCTCGGGGAGATCGGCTGGGATTGGCGGGGGGGTTGGGCGATGTGTGCAGCTGGCCTTACCACTCCCACACAGTCCACCACTGAGGCCTCCGCCGCGGACCACAGCAGCTGGACCTCCGCTGCGAGGGAGGCGCTCCAGGGCGAGTTCGGGTGCATGCAGCGGACCCACTCCGCCACCGCCAGTGGGTGGTCGAAGTCTGGGGGCGCCCCGCCGCCTGCGCTCACCACAGGGGACACATCGTCGCCGAGTGGCGGCGTCAAGCACAGCCACAGAGGTGCTGCAGCAGTGGGTGTCCGGGATTTGTCCAGAGCTGTTGCGCGTTGTACATGGACAGAGCATACCGTGGGTTGCTGCTTGACAGCACATGAAGCGAAACAGCTAAAACTTAGTAAAGGGGTCTAAAGTCTAGGGGACTAAAGGGGTCATCTTTCAAGTCATATCGATGACAGACATGGGCCTCAGCGGCGTTGGGAGGGGGACCAACATCACACGGGGCCCACAGGGTAGCACGGGATCACTGCAGGTAGATGGGCATGCAAGGCAAGCTGCATGGTGATGCAGCACCATGCCGGTTGCTACCGAGGGAAAGCAGGAGAGACGGTATCTTGCAGACGGCAGAGGACCTGACTGCACACAGATTGTGGCGAGGTAACGGGGCCAGCAGGGGGTTGAACACACACAAGGTGTGATCGATGCACCAAAAGGAGCGTCTGAGGTGTGACATGCTGACATGATCGATGACATTATGGAGGCCGTTGCTCCATACCTCTGGCATCGGCGATCGCTTGCTGCAGCAGTGCCGCCAACACCGTGAGGATGAGCGACCGGGTCTCCCGGACCGCAGGGCCTGCCGCGACGACGGGCAGGTGCGTGTGCAGCAGCTGCAACGCAGCCGGTGCATCGTGGCGCCTGCTGTGAAGCTGCGCCAGTGCATGCAGTGTCGCGACTCGCTCCTGCACTCCAGCAACAATCAGACGAGCTGTTGCTGTTCAGCATAGCGCACTGGCAGGCATGCGCCAGACAGATTATGAAAACCAGCCACAAGTCCTCGAGGGGTTCTCTAATATCCACGTGCTTCACTCTTGCACTGCCTCGATGACAGCTGGCCCCTGCTACAAACATGACAAATGGTGTGGCACTACCGGCCAATCGGATTGAGCTCAACACTGGCCGAGCAATGCGTGCCTGATTGAAACCTGAGTCCAGAGTATCGAGTCTTAAGCGTAGGAAAAGGCCATGTCGGTGAGCAAACCGAATGGGATATAAGGTACATTGCAGGAAGACTCTAATCATACAATTTGCGGTTGAATCCCTAGTGGTCAATCGGTGGCACAGGTCATCGATGGCAACAACCGTCGTGGTGGCAGTCTGACTGACTGACTGACTGACTAACTGACTGACTGACTGACTGACCTTTGATTTGTCTGCGACGTGGAAGGTGCGCAGGGACGCCTGCAGCGCATCGCAGCAGCCGCTCTCGTCGCCTACTGCCAGCCTGGCCCGAGCATGTGCCAGCCTGGCCCAGGGGTGGAGCAGCCCCCCCTCGTCGTCCACCTGCCTGCGACTCGGAAGAGCTCATGAGTCAGAGCCGCTGCTGCATGACCGCGGGGGTGGCCTTGTGCTGTGGTGCGATGGGGGCACCATGAGGACAAGCTTCTGCAAGCCGGCAACTCGACTTACGGGCATAGACTGCCACCACAATGCTAATGCGCGGCTGTTCCCAGCTGCGGTCGTCGCAATCGCAATGCGTCGCATGGTATTCAGAAGGAAGCAAAGCTTCAGTTCACGGATGTCGACACCTCTGCCTGGCACTGCCCCTTGGGACGCCTTGAAAGCAATCCGGTCGTTGGTCCATGAACTGACCGAAGTACTCCGATCGGCAACAGCTGCAGCTATATATGACTCATGGCACCAGCGGTAGTGATGAAGCGGCACGATAAGGGCGATACTGTCGTCGGGATCGAGGACGACCGGCAGCCTCGCGATCCGCACCAAAGCCTGTCTCTGGGTGCGCACCTGTAGACCTCGACAGCCTCCGTCGCCCGACTGTCAGACAGCAGCACCCGGCCGAGGTTCAGGAGCGCGCTGTGTGACTTCCTCCACTTCTGCTCCGCGGACGTGTCGAATCGATGGAGTGGCTGCGAGTGACCGGCGGCAGCCCACCCTGAAGCGCATCTCGACGTCAGACATCAGACGCAGTCACATGCACATTGGGTTTAGGGTTAGGGTTATCTGGCTGTTGTGAGCGCTGTGAACGGTGACGATGATACACAACCCAGCGAATCAAGTGCCCAGTCAGCATGCTGGACACCTGCGCTGCCGGTGTTCTTGTACTGCCGGTGTACGGGCTGTGACAGCCTGGCAGTGGAATAGGCCTGACGTGGCAACAGGGGACGGGCACTGACCTCTGTGGGCCGAAGTCAGCGAGGCCGCGGCACGGTACGCAGCCGCAGCCGCCGGCAAGTCGCCGCGGGCCTCTGCGGTCAGACCGAGGCTGTTCTGTGCTGCGGCGTTCAGCGGCTCTGCCTCGGCTGCCCGTCGTGCAGCTGCATACACCCGCCCGCCCAGATCCCTATGGCACCTCGTCACCGTTTGACTCCTGATCGACGTGCAATTGTTGAGGTGCGAATGCAAGCGAAAGAGCATGGTCCACTTCACCCTGAGCTGCTCAAAGAAGGAGCACGGTTGTGCGCATAACCGTGCATGTACATTGGACAGTACCACCAGAGCAAGCAAGCAAGCAAGCAGTGGACAGTAACTGTCTTCACTTCCCTGACATCTGCATTTCTCAAACAGGGTGCATTGATTTGTGAGTTGAAGAACGCCAGTGATACACATTCACCAAGAGAAGGCTCGTGAGGAAGCTATTGCAGGGGAACGAACCATGGGGCACCGATTTGATATGCACAACAGTGTCCGCACCTTCCACATGAAGCGCTCACAGCTGACGTCATACTTGTTTGCCGCCTCAACTTCATCAAGCAGCTCAGGAACACCCCCAAAAGGCAATGTGCACTGCTGACGCAAAACGAATGGATGAGACAGCTCGTATACGAGCTCGTTCAACAAAACGTGACCACTTGATGGCTTGGCAGGACCATAGCCTCTTCATCACTTCCTTACTTGAAGTGACCATGGATTCAGTTGCAGAGCAATTGCATATCAACCACGTGCCTGCTTCTCAGATGGCTTTCTATTCGACTTAGGTCCATGTTATCTTGATACCAAGGTGACCGCGTTGAAGAGCGAATGAAGCTGTGGGACAGTGTCATGTCCACGAGGGGATAGGATAGACTCATCAGGGCATCACGAGAGGAGAGGACGCACGACTGTTTATGCACCGCCCCCTCGACTGAACCAAGCAAGCCTTCGGCACGAGCGCCGCCAAGCCGGACAGCGAAGTCAGAGTCCAGTGCCTTCTTCTCCAGCCCTGCAGCCCGACACACCATCACCAGACGTCGTCAACTAAACGAATAGCGAGTTGCATCGGTGGCAGTCGTCGACGATCACCCCCAGCCGACTGATTCATGCTCGCAGCTGAGCGCGCTTCCAATGAGCCACTGGGGTTCAACAGGCTGAGGGAAGCGACCTCTCTGAGCCTCGTGTGCCGCATGGAGTGCTACAAAGCGAGTAGAACGGCACAGCATCATTGTGGATGTGTGCTGCGCACCGGTGTGCATTGTGTTGGTGTCTTCCAATTGCATTATGTTAAGATCACACCACCCCGAGACCGTACAACAGCACCACGGGGGCGACACCTAAGTGGTCACCCACAGGTGACGTGCTGCTGCTTCGTCCAGGCAGATACAACACCCTGACAACTAGACCCTGAGCCCTGGACCCTGAAACCCACTGGGGGACCCCTCCATCTGGCAAGGTCAGGTACGACCCTCCACCCGCAGCTGCCTGCCATTCAAGCAGACGGCTCTTGACAATGACCTGCGCGACGGCGGCGGTGCTTTCACGGTTTCCAGCACACAGCTCATGAAATCCAATGCGGCAGCAGTGCCCATCCAACGACACCAGCTGTTGGGGATGAACTCCTTGGTACGCCTCAGGACCTTCCTTCGGATGCGATCAGTCACTGCAGCGTCTGCGGTCGTGCAATCGGACAGGTACGGCAGCAATGAGTCACTGGGGCAGCTGCGGCCCACCTTCAGCAGTGGACTCCGCCATCGCAGCCATGGCCTCCCACACCGGTGCATACGAGGAGGCATGCCCCCTAGCCTGCACGAACCCACCCTGTTTGTCAGTCTGTCCGTCAAGCCATCAAGCACAGCATGTGTGCCTCGACCAACCAATCCAAAACCCAAAATCTGCTCCCGTAAAACTGCCTGCTCACGTAAAATTGGCAACAATTGCGCAGACTGCATCCACCGCTTTCAACACAAGCACCAGCAGATATTCGATCGGCACAGCCTTATGTCAAAGCACCAACGGAGTCTGCCTCCAAGCTGCGAGCATCAAATGGAGACCAGTTGCAGCACACAGAACAAAGAGGCTTCGCGATGGTCCGTACAACACAGCTAGCTGTCAGTAGTCGGACAGCAGTCAGACCAAGGAGCTCACCGAGCCCTGATGACGTCATGCACGAGCCCCACCTCCATGTAGCAGCTCGATGCCAGCTGGCGGCCGGCGGCACCGCCCCTCTCGGCATACAGGCGGCCCAGGGCGGTCCAGGGGGGGCCCTGGCGGGGGTCCAGCTGCAGGGAGCGGTGGAGGGACTGCTCTGCCGATGCGGGCGCCGCGGCGACACAGCCCAAGGCGAACCACAGCTCAGCGGACGAGGGCGCCATTCGTAGCCCCCCTGGTGACTCAAGCACACGATGTGGCGCCAACAGCGGCGCAACATCCAAAAACTTGTGCGCACTATCACAATCGCCATTTGTAGGCCCCCTTGCACACTCAAGCACAAGATTTGGCGCTAGAAGCAAGGCATTATCCAAAAGTTGTGCACACTACCACAACCGCTATTTGCAGCCCCCCCTTGCACACCTTCACATGACGTGGTGCTGGGAGCCAGGCAACATCCGAGTGTTGCAGTGAATCACAAACGGTGAGGTTATTGAAAACGTGTGCACACTACCACAGCTGCCATTTTGTAGGGCCTCCTTGCGCACTCACGCGCTTAACATGATGCAGCACCCGTGTGGGGCAATTTAGCCAGTTGCTCGCTGTGATGCTGTGATCGTGCACATCACGACTCGTGCGGCAGAGCATTGCAGTCAAGGTTACGCACGTGAGCTGCTGCTGCTGCTGCCTCCGCTGCTGCCACTGTAATGCACGGAACGGGCTGAGAAGTAGAAGTACTCCAGAGGACAGCACAACAGAGTGAGCAGCGGGGAAGCAACGAGTAGCAGCAAAGTGTGCACCCCGGAGCAACCGCTCTGCATCAGAGCACAGCCCCTCAGCGCGCTGCGGCTCCAGGGCGGGTGAAGCTCTCCGGAGTGTGGCTTCCAGGTACAGCGGCACGGCCGCATCGCCCCACGTGGACCCCGTGGAGGGGCGCAGGTGCAGAGCATGTGCATACGCACGGCGCGCGGAAACTGCTGCTGTCAGCCTGGCTGCCCACCTGCGACACAGACATCGCACTGTTGGTCGACAGACAGATGGCATCTGACAGCAGACACTGGGTGTGGGACAGCGTATATGTTTGCCACGTGGCAATCAGCATCTCTTGGTGGGAGAAGCAGCGTTGGTATCATCATGCAATGTGAGGCCCTGCTCCAGTCAGCAGCCCCACACATTCACAGCAGACCAACACATCAAGTGCATCATACTGTTCGCTGACGCTTTCCCCAATGCCGTTCCAAAAGCCCCTTCTTATCGTTTGACTGGTAGTGGACGTGACGTAAGAAGTGGTCAGTATAGGTACTAGTAATCAGTGCACCATGTGGCGAGGAGGACGCAGGAGTTGAGGCAACCGAATTAGTCAAGACCTTTTCTCAGGAGCGTCTTCAGGCGATGGTGTGAAGCAGCCCTGGAGCAGTGCAACGTCCCCCTGGAGCTTCCTGCCTGCCAGTAAGTTGCCGTGGAGCTTCACACAGCCCTCCACGACTGCTGCTGCCGTGTCTGAGTCCCTCTTCGCCAGTCCTGCATCAACAGTTCAAAATGCGCCTTTGAATGGATCGGTATGTACACAATTGAGTACTACGGGTACATCTTGTACGTCAGCCAGGTCATCGACAGGCTGTCAAATCACGGACAGGCTGTCAATCGACATACAGGACCCACGTCTGCAATGCATGGGGATCAATTGTGAATAGGGGTGAAAGCCAAATGGCATCAAAACAGTCTAGGACTGTTTTTTTGGAGGGTTTTCTTTGCTTTGCAAAATCCCCAACGTCACGACGCGGCGGTCTTCGCACCGGTGGCTCCCTGTGAAGCGAGACGGCGGCCGGAGGACAGCAGGGATGAAGCCAGCCCGATTAGAGCTCCAGGGTGGGCTGGGTCAAGCGCCAGTGCCGTTCGGAACGCCGCCTCCGCCGCGGGCAGGTCACCCAGAGCGGTAAGGATGACGCCGCGCTGTGTGTGGGGCAGTAGCCGCTCTGGATCCAGCTGGCTGGCCCGCTCATAAGCCTGTGTGCACGTGCATGTGCACAATCCAGCTATTGTACATTTTTCAATAGGGCGACCACTAGGAACGAAAGAGGGTCATCTATCTCTCAGTCGTCACTAGGTGCACTTGACGCAGCTCGTTATCCTCGGCAGCAACATGGCAACAAGTGAAAGAGGTCCTCTCGCCAGCATACAACCACCAGGATGTCAGCATCACACTCCATTCGGTGTCTGACGCGTCAGCCACCATCTGTCAGCGGAACGGTATCGGACTGTCATGACCGACCTACTCTTGGGACCCGAAAGCCACAGCGGCGTAAGTGTGGCCTCTACTGTCGCAGTCTGAATTCACAAGTCCAAAGACCAAAGTCCAAAGTCCAAGCATAAACGGATATCAGCAGATGAGATTGACCGAAACTCCAGAAGGGCGAAGCGAAACCAGAACAGTCGGTGGAAAGGAAGGCACAGCCTTTTTCAATTTTCCTTCCTATTGTACCCCAACTAAGATTCTATACCTTCAAGGCTGCCGTAAAGCGGCGGAGGTGTTGGTAAGCAAAGCCCAGAGCCTCCCATGACGCCGCGTCGGCACCCTCAGCTCGCAGGGCCAGCTGGAGGCTCATCACGGCCTGCTCACCCAACACAGCACTGTCATAGACCTGTCATGGTGCATTGAATCACAAGTCCTGTGACATCAGGTGCCGACGATATCATGCACAGCAGCTGCTCTGCTGTAAAATAGGAATACACCCTGCACCTACTGATGTTGTGCTTTTGCGGCTGAACGCGAATATTTGCTTGGATGTTAAAAGCTCTTCCTGGTCAGAAGTTCCTTCAAGTTTCTTAAGTTTAAGCACCACACACCACCTGATACTGAATGAATGGTTGAAGCCACGAAGAAAACGTATGCTAGTATGCTTGCACATTTTTAGCTTCTGCTTTGCTGGCCTCATTCGCACTGTGGCAGCCTGCTGATTTCAGAGCTCTAGCATGTGCCCGCTGTACGAGGCAGAGGGGTCAGCCCGGCGAACTCTGCCGCCTGTGGACGACCACCCGAGGCAGCCGTCCAGGGGGTGCTCCACGTCGACACCGTGCCACACCGGCGAGTCAGCACAGGGGCTTCCGTCATCAGTCAGACAGCGGTCAGACAGCGGTCAGCCACCTTTTGAGGCTCCTCCGCATCCAGATGAATCCGCGACAGTCGACGATGAGCCCACGTGGCTTTCGGGTTGGCAGCTGCCACGTCAGCAACGATCCCCGCGGCTGCGTCGGCCTGTCCTGAAGCTGTCAGGAGGTCTGTCAACGCCGTGCCTGCATGTCACCATCGTGACTGCCCATTTGTTGACTTACTCACTCTCATCTTGTTCGATCAATTAACTGCGCATGGTGTCCCTGCATTCTCTCATTGTGCCCTCCCAAACGGATGCGCCGCTACTGCAGACCAGACTCCTCTCGAAGTAACTGCGGCCCATGGGTGCGTGGCACCTTTGCAGAGTTCACGTGAGCTGGCTCACACAGCACCTCACGCAAGTTGCAACATGGCTTTAACAGTGACTGTACATGTCCGACAGGGTCAGACAGTGGTGCTAGCCGTAGGTAGACCCCTGCGACCACCTAATCTGATTGGGTCGACTCTGATGCCTGACTTGGGAGGGGATCAATCTGCGACACAACAAAATTTGTTGGCAGCCGCAGGCAAAATATATAATAGTATGTACATTTATAAGGAGTCTTATGTGCAAGGTGGCACCAGTAACGTTCAATTGAACGAACAGAAGACCGCTACGGTTGCCATACAGCTTTCGATCGAGAACCGTGCCCAGGAAGCGACCTGCATCGGCTTGGAGGGGGTCCAACGACAGGGCACGTGTGTAGCACTTGCGCGCTCTTGAGTGGTCACCCGCCACCTCCTCGTAGAACCTACCCAGCCAGGCGAACGCGGATGCCTGTGCACTAGCACACTGCCGTCGGCGCTAGAGGGCAGCCTACGGCCTTGTGCTGTGCTGACGGCGCCCTGACGAGGCCTGGAATGGCCTGGAATGGCCTGGAATGGTCTGCTTTTCGACACTCCGACATCAGCGACTGCTACAACAACACCAGTAACCCTTTTTTGAATCACGTGCTCCCGGGTGGCTGTGCCTGCCCTTGCTGTACAGCCAAGAAGACTGCGCACACATGCCACAAATCTCAGACATCTCAGAAACCTCAACTACTGAGTGGGCAGCACCTTGCACTGCAACCAGGGAGGCCGGGACGACAGACACCTGTCAGACGGTACGCCTGGCTGCATGGTGCCTGAGCTGACATGGCTGTACAAACAGCAACTGCAGTATGCGACAGCTGGAGCGACGATGCTCACAAAGAGAGATTTATTGCCCCCGCATCCCTCAACCGTACCAACCTGCCCAGAGGTGCAAGAGCTTCACCTCATGGTAATCAAGGCCTTGCCATTGTTCCAGATGGCAAGCAGGGTTCCCTTTCGTGCTACTTGGCAAAGCTCAGACACAGCCGTGCAGGCGAGGCTCCTCTCCACGGATTGTCACGGGGTTACGTCATCAGATCACGTCATCAGGAGCCACCTGGGAATGGCCGGGGACCGCTGCGGCCGCGAGCCACGTGGCATGAGCGAACTTCCTCTGTGACCGCCACTCACCGCCAGACTGCCAGTAGGCGCGCCCGAGGGCGACCCTGACCTCGGCGACCTGGACGTCGGCGACAGCTCCTTTGCCAGCTAGCGCAGCGGCCAGTGCCCGCTCCAGGGCTGTCCTCGCACTCTGCAGGACCACCGCAGAAAGCACAATTGATGGCCGTCATGCAGGTGGCTTCATAGCGGCTGTTCGATTATTGAAATGTTGTAGAGTTGCTCAAAAAGCATTGCGTTCACAACGATCAGTAACCCTAAACCCATCACAGTGTTCATCTAAGCACTCCAGTCTCCCTTCACAGGCATCGACTTCATGCACGCAGACATTCCCTCTCGTTTCTGCTATACTTATCTTAAAGAAATAATTTCTTGTAAAGAAACTGAAACACAACCGCTGCTTGTAATAAATAAAGAATATACGAGCAGAAAAAACAACTGGTCTTTTAATAAAAGCATTTTAATTATAGCATTACCTTTTTGCCCTTTGCAGGCTCTGACTTCATGCAAGGGCAACACGACGAACAACTGTTTTACGGGATTCTGTTTGTGACAGCAGGTACATGGGTGAAGTTTTGAGATTACCTTAGTTTCGACAACAGCAGCAGCAGCAATGGTAGACGACGAACAACACGGAGAAATATAGTCTTTTCATTCGGCCGTCAAACTCATACGGTCAGCACCCATTACAGGACAACGTGCAGCATACAATGCTCTTCTGTGCCGAAATCTCTTCCTCTCGATCTCCACAACTTACAATCTTCGTGCTGTCGTGCAGGCTCAAAAGGAGGGCAAACTCATGTGCATGGAACTACCTGGTCTCGATCATTACATAGCGTCACTCCAAGGCTCAGCAACACTGTCAGCATTCGGCACGACGAATTGCGATCATACTTCAAGGTAAGAGCCACAATAGGTGAAATAAGGCCACGAAAGGCTTTAAACGGCCACTAAAACCCTTGGCAAACGTAGCCAAGATTCCTTGAGTATTTCATATTCGTTGTCGTTTTAATAACAAGCATTTCGTGTAATGCAAGATGTACCAAGAATCGGCTGCGATGACCACAACGTCTGGTCGCAGTATACCCCGACTCTTCATGAATGGTGTGGTGCCGTCAGCAGCAATGGAACCACGTAATCCTCTGTGCATGTGGTGGCCGCTGTGTGCTGTTGGAAGTGCTCCAGACGTGCCCCAAGCCTAGCCTTGTGTAGTTATCACTTGCGTAGTCATCACTTGTGTAGTCATCACATCATGTACTGCGTACATCTGTATGACCACACCTCGAAGTTGCGGCGTCCCAGCTGTGCCCTACCGTGCAGCAGGAGAGCCTCATGACCGCCGGAGCGCTGTTCACAGAGTGCCTCGATCCTGTCAGCCGCCTCGTGAAAGTTGTGTCGTGTCACCTCCACTGAGGCCCACAGACAAGCCGCCTGGTCTGCAATGGGCCGATGGGTCCCAGAGAACACATCCCAGCAGGACAGCCCGTCCAGCCCTGCGTAGCACAGCGACAGCTGTAGCTGTATTGACATGTTCACTCACTGTCACAGTGGTGTTTGGTCTCAATTCCGTTTTGATTCCATGTTTGATTGATTGATTGGTCAGCCTGCAGATGGTACCTTGGTCGAAATAATTGAACAAGGAAAGGGAATGTACTTGTACTTAATTTCACGAAAACTTGTGAGGTTTTACTGTTACATGATCAGCTGAGTCAGCAAAGCACTCGACCACGATGATTGACCAGTCGTTTATTGCTAGAACTTGGAGGTGCGCTATTCTCGTATCATATTCAATGACTGAGGAGGCTGTTTAGTCATCATCACATCGACGAAAAACTGTAGAGGCTGTCCAACTGTGTCAGACCTGTCAGACGTCGAAGCACTGCTTCTGCATCATCCAGACGCTGAAGCGCTACAAGAGCGCGAGCCCTCAGGAGTCGCACTCCTGCAACATCCAGAGCCACCGCATCTTTGCCCCCTTGCCCCTACGTCGCGCACAGACAGACCTATGCTAAAGCAGAAAAAGCGCTGCTGAGGTGAAGGACAGCGGCAGCGGGAAGAAGACACGACGATACTGGAAGAATTCATCAGCAACCCCAAACGTCATAACAACAACAATGTGATCGTCCTGCTCAACAGTTCCGGGAAAATCGTCTTCAGCC
>JAULKR010168340.1:0-10543 GCA_032356305.1 Prasiola linearis
CCTTTGTCGCTGCGTAGGGCAAGGGTGTACCTATTGTAATATCACTATTTTTACAGCCGTTTCTTCCTTTCGGAAAAACAAGAAGTAAGTACTACGCCTCTCCTCCCTCCCACCTTCTTACCAGCCCCGTTCGCTCCGCTTCCGCACTCAGCTCCGGGGTGTCCCAAATCATCGTGAGCAAGTCGTTGAGCGTCCCCTCAAACTCGAGCCACAGATCAGGATGGAGCTTATCGGCCTTCTTCATCACGGTGGGCAGCCGCTTGCAGACGTACTGCGCCAACTTTATCCAGCGACCTGGACTTTGGTACCGTTTGCGCATTGATTTGAGGTTGGCGTCGAGTCCGTAGTGCAGCATCCACACCAGCAGTTCCACTTCCCCCAGCTTATCCTTGGTCACACGCACGTGCCGGGTGAGGTAGCCCGACGCTTGCCTAAACCGCATCATCAGAATCCCTGGACTCATTCCTTCTATTGGCCCGCAGAGTCGGCGGAAGTACTCCCGCATTTCATCCGCGCGCTCGGCCGTGCCCTCGCCGTGCTCGAGGTGCGTAAAGGTGAGCTGCTCCAGGAGGAGGTCGTCTTTGGCGATAAGTCGCAGCAGCAGCTTGTCCTTTTCGCGCACCGGCAGTTCGCGGACCATTACTTTTTGAGCATCGGAGAGGGTAGTGCGCGGCATGGGCTGCAATATTGCACCTGTGCGCATTGCCTTCAACGCCCGTTTACTCGTCAATCAGCCTTTAGAGGGCTTGGGCCGCTACACCCTCGAAGTCCTGCGGGGCCTCCTCACCGCCTTTCCCTCGGCTGAGTTCCTCGTGCTCACCGATCGCTCGGGTGACGTGCCGCCGCTGCCGCGCGCTGTCCAGCAGCATCGCGTGTTACCGCCGACTCGTCACGTGGCGCTTATCTGGGCGTGGTTTGAACTGGCGTTGCCGCCCGTTTTACGAAAGTGGCATGCAGACGTGTTCGTGTCGCTTGATAACTTCTGCAGCCTGCGTACGAAGGTGCCGACGGTGTTGGTGATTCACGATCTAGCCTACCGACACTTACCCGAGGGCGTGTCGGCTATCGAACTGGCCTTTTATCGACGCTACATGCAGCGCTACGCCAGGCGGGCCGATGCGTTGCTGGCGGTGAGTGAGTACACCCGGCAGGATATTGCAACCTCGTATGGACTGCCAGCGGATGCTATTCAAGTGGCCTACAACGGGGTCCGTCCACGCTTTTCTCAGCTTTCGCCAAAACGTGTGGATGCCGTCCGGGATCGCCTCACGAAAGGGGCGCCGTATTTCCTCTACGTGGGCGCGGTGCATCCCCGCAAAAACGTGGACGGGCTGGTGCGCGCGTACAATCTGTTGCGGCAGCGGCTCGGGGCTTCTCTGTCTCAGCCACCCCAACTCGTGATTGCTGGCCGCATGAGCTGGGATACAAATGCTACGGCTACTGCCATTCAAAACAGTGCGTTTCGCGAGCATATTAAAGTGCTTGGCTTTGTGCCCGATGAGGAGTTAGCCAACGTGGTGGGCGCATCGCATGCACTCGTGTTGCCGAGTTTCTTCGAGGGCTTTGGTGTGCCGCTGGTCGAAGCGATGGCGTGTGGGGTGCCGGTGATTACCAGCAACGTAAGCTCGCTGCCGGAGGTGGCCGGGGAGGCAGGATTGCTCGTTGATCCACACGATGATGCGAGTATCGCCGATGCGATGTACACCCTGGTGACCGACGCTGAAGTGTGGCAGGTTTTGGCGAAAGCTGGACCTGGGCGAGCGGCGAAATTTAGCTGGCAACAGCCAGTAGCACAGATCGCAGAGGCTATCCAAAGTCTCGCCCAGACGACTCGTTAGCTTTGCGAAGGCTGGGTGGTAAGTGGTGCAGCATTGGCGCCAGCCGCTACAACTAGCCAAGCCTTCCCGCGTACCTTTGCAGTCGTTATGCTGAAAGTCCTGTTTTGGCTTGCCGTGATTGGCTTTGGCTACCGCTGGTACACCTACCGGCAGGCACTCGGCGAGCGGCGCAAAGCGCAACTCGAGGAAGAGGCCCGCCACACCGCAGCGGTAGATGTAGACCACGAGGAACTGTGAGCGCAGCGCGCCGAATAAGATGAGTATATGAAGTCATTTAAAGGATTTACCCGCCCCGGCGACAAGCCCGCCCCGCCCGCTCCCCCCAAGAAAAAGGGTAGCGGCATTGGTGACTGGGTGGTGTACAAAAGCTCGCAGTTTTTGGCGTTTGACAAGCCAGCGGCGCTTGCCGTACAAACGGCCAAGGAAGGCGCACCGAGCCTGCAAAAGCTAGCTAGCGCTTACGCAAAACGCGAACTTTACCTGCTTCACCGCATCGACCAGCCATCCTCTGGGCTCGTACTGTTTGCGCGGCACGCCAAGAAAGCCGCCGGGCTCCAGGCGCAGTTTGCCGACGGAAAGGTGAGCCGCGAGTACCTCGTCATCACCGACGCAATGCCCAACGTAGAGCCGGGAGCATTGCGCCACCACCTCGCCCGCGAGGGCCGCAGCAACAAAACCACCGTAGTAGACGCCGATGCCACCGGCGCCAAAGAGGCCTCGCTAACTTGGGAGCTCGTAGGCCAAACCGACCGCTACCCCGTACTGCTCGTGCGCCTCACCACCACGCAACACCACCAAATACGCGCGCAGCTCGCCGCCGTAGGTGCACCCGTGCACGGCGACGTGAAGTACGGTGCACGCCGTGCTAATGCCGACCGTAGCATTCACCTCCACGCCCATCGGCTTTCGCTAAACCATCCCGTGAGCGGCGAGCCCGTACACCTCGAAGCACCACTGCCCAAGGAAGATGCGCTGTGGCAGGCAGCGGCTGCGCTGATAGCGTAAGCCAATCTTACCACCCTACATAACTCGGCGCACTCAGCCCATTGAGCCGCAAGTACACGATGGCCTGCGCCCGGTGGTGCGTCACGTGGTCGAACAGCAGCAGCCCCACGCGCCGACGGGTTATCTGCTCACCGGTAAACCAATCTACGTTCGTTTCTAAGTCGCGGAAGGTGAGTTGGCCGAGTGCGGCAGCACCTTCGTCAAACGCCAGATTTACGTAGGCTCGCACGGCCATAGCATCCGTAGCATCAATGCTAGAGTTGGCCGGCCGCTCGCCATCCTGCAGCTTGCTTGCGCTCAGCCAGCGAACGTTATCTGCAAGGTGGAGTAGCTGCTCGCCAAACGTGCGGGCGGCACGCAAGTCACCAGTAGCCGTATCGCGCGCGAGGTAGTCGGGTCGGTACCCAAACAGAGAGTCCGGCATGGCATCGGCCACCGCCAAGGTGTAGGCACGGGAGCCCTCCCACTTCGCCTGCCAATCTGATTGCATGCCTTGCGCCATGGTAGGGGAGGGTTTTGCCGAAAGGCCTAAACAGAGGAGTACAGACAGAATACCAAGGAGGCGCATACGGCGAAGTTGGACGGTTTAGCTTAGGTCTAACTTGGGTTCTGAGAAACGCGTTAGGACAGCCTCTAGCTTGGCGGCCACTGCATCGTTGCGCAGGTTCCCAAGGCTACCGTCGTGGGTGTGTACCAAGTCTAAGTCGGGCGTAAACGAGCCGTCGTCGACGGATTTGCCCACGGTTTTGTAAGCATCACGAAACGGCACGCCAGCCAGCACCAATCGATTGACCTCCTCCACCGTAAACAGATACTTGTAGCGATCCTCGGTGAGGTCGGCAGCTACGAAATTCATGTCGGGCAGCAGGCGACCTAGCATGGCGACGAGTTGTTCCGCTTCCGCAAAACCTGCAAACAGCGCCTCCTTCAGCAGCTGGTAGTCGCGGTGGTAGCCAGCCAGGAGATTGCTGGTGAGGCTTTGGATGCTGGCGGGCAGCACGGCGAGGCGGTTGGCGCGGGCACGCAGCAACTCAAACACGTCGGGGTTGCGCTTGTGCGGCATGATGCTCGAGCCCGTGGTGGCTTCCGGCGGTAGGGTAACGAGCTGGAGGTTTTGATTGCAATACCACACCACATCATTCGCCATCCGACCGAGCGTATGCGCCAGGCCCGCAAGTGCGTAGGCACACTGAAGCTCGGTTTTGCCGCGGCTCAAGTGCGCGCCCACAGAATTGTACATCATGTCACCAAAACCGAGGCGGCGGGTGGTTTCGGCGCGGTCGAGGGGAAACGAGCTGCCAAAGCCAGCCGCCGTGCCCAATGGATTCTGATCTGAGATTTCACGGGCGCAAGAGACGAGTCGGAGGTCGTCGACGAGGGTTTCGGCGTAGGCACCCAGCCACATGCCCGCGCTCGACACCATGGCCACCTGCGTGTGCGTAAACCCTGGCCAGTAGGTGTCGTGCTCGGCCTCGGATCGCTCGATAAGGTCGAGTATCAGCGCACCCACTTGAGCTGTGAGTTTGTCGAGTTGGGCACGATAAAACAAGCGCAAATCGACCAGCACCTGGTCGTTACGGCTCCGGCCGGAGTGCAGCTTTTTGCCCACTTCGCCGAGGCGCTCGGTGAGCAGCTGCTCTACCCGCGAGTGGACATCTTCGACGCCTTCGGGAATGGTAAATGTGCCTGCCTCGACTTCGGCGGCAATCTGCTGTAGGCCACCTACGAGCGCATCGTCTTCACCCTCGGCCAGCAGACCAACATTTCGCAGCATCCGTGCATGCGCGATAGAGCCCTGCACATCGTAGCGTGCGAGTTGAAGATCGAGTGCACGATCGTCGCCCACCGTAAACGCCTCGATAGCGGCATCGAGCGGCTGACCTTTATCCCAAAGTTTCATAGTGGCGAAGTTGCGCTAACGCCAGCTATGCAGGTATTGACTTTTCAGGCGCTGCCAGCGCGACTACAAGCTGCTCGGATCGACCACGTCAATCCCGTCGAGCGGCACCTCGCGGGGGCTGCTGTCATCATCGTCGTCGTCGTCATCTCCCCGAAGCTCATCTACTTCTTCTTCGGGTGCACCGTCGGCGAGTGCTGCTGCAAAGTCGGGGTCATCGTCTACTGAGATGCCTTCGCCGAAGTCATCGCCGCCTAGGTCGTCGTCGTCGTCATCATCGTCGTCATCGGCATGCTTGGCGATGTAGGTACGGCGAGCGCGGGTGGTGAGGTTGCCGTCGTCATCGTAGTCATCGTCATCGGCGATGATGGCGCGGGCCTCCTTCACTGTCATGCGCACGAGGTAGTAGCGGTCTTCGGTTTCGAAAGGCAAAGCGGATACCTCAGCGCCCTGCGCATTTTTAAACTTGACGAGGTTTCTGTGGAAGCCGCGCGGGTAGGCGAGCTTGATTTGCTCGGCGATAGCGGGGTCAAGCTTTTCGTAGTCCTTGACGACGCGCGGCTTGTTCGAAATGGGAGGAGGCATGGGTGACGTTGAGGCGGATGCTGTGTTGGCTAGACGCCAGCGAGGGCGGGCTTGTTCGGGCAAGTAAGGATGAAGGGGCGGAAATATCGGTGGGCTGGGGGATTTTTCCTCACTCGTCACCCTGAGCGAAGGGAGCGAGAATTTAATTGTTGAATTTAGGAGGGGGTGAATTGTTGAAGGGGCTGTTGGGGGTGCTGTGCGTGCGTACCCCGCCCGTTTTTCCGACTCCGTCGAAAAAAGCGGACGGGGCAGAGATGCCCGACCTACGGCCTGGCAGGTGGTGAGGGTGGCTGGTGTTTAACTAGCGACAAGTACAGCATCCTCCTCATCTTCAAGTCTTTATCCTCCGTCCTTCAGGCGAGCGAAGCGGTACCGGTCCCCAGTCCTTCAGGTGGTGCGCAGCGCCACCGGTCGCGCCTCAGCGCTGCCGCCGTCAAAAGCCACAACAAGTCGCGTCCACCCATCTCCATCAGTACTAAGCCTATAGCTCGCGCCGTGCTGCTCTAGTACTTCGCGGGTGAGGGTGAGTCCGATGCCTTGGCCGGTTGGCTTCGTGCTGAAAAACGGGGTGAATAGCTGCGCTTCAACCTCTGCTGGGATGCCGGGGCCGTAGTCGGCAATCTCGAAGGTATCGTCGTGACAGCTGATGTGCAGTTGGCCAACACCGTCTAGTTCGAGGAGGCTCTCGCGGGCGTTTGTGAGCGCATTGCTGACCACCTGGCGCAGCAAGGCGGCGTCTGCCTGCACTTCGCAGGTTTGTAAGTCAGTAGTCACTGAAATACGTTGGGCGTCGAGCAGTGGCCTGATGAGGTTGACCTGCCCCTTTAGTAGCTCGGCTAGGTCTACGGTTTCTAGCCTAGGCTCAGGTAGTCGCACCACCTCCGCAAAACGGCGCATAAACTCGTTTTGCTCCTCGCCCCGCGCTTCGAGCATGGGGAGGTACTCGCGGGCCAGCTCCCGAAACGCGCTATCGTCGAGGTCGTCGGTATCCAACAAACTTTGGAGTAGCGAGCGCGTGGCGGCGGTGGCATTGTTGACCTCGTGCGCCATCATGCGAATCACCTTTCCGTAGGCGGCAACTTCAGCGTCGGTGAGCTCGCCGGAGATGTTATTGACGACTAAGAAGCGCCGCCGAAAACCACGGTCAATAAAGTAGGCGGACTCACACCGAAACCGTTGATTTGATGGTAGCCGTACCAGTTTGCGCTCGTCGTCGGCTAGCTCGGCCAGTGCCATGGCGAGCGGGTGGTGGATGTGGTCGAGTTTTGGCGGAAGCTGACTGGCCTTTGTTAGGCCTAACTGCGCGCGGCCCCAGGAATTGATGTGCTCGATGTTTCCGTCGAAGTCCATGGTAATTACGCCGAGGTTGGTTGATTCTATGAGCAGCTGCAGGAAGAAATGCTGGCGCTGGTTATCGCGCCGTTCTTCCCGTACACGGTCGAGTAAGGAGTTGTAAACGCCGATGAGTTCGTCTACGTCGCGCACACCCACTTCGGCAAGTCGGAGGGAATAATCTTGGTCGCGCAGTGCCGCCGTACCGTCGCGCAGTACACGTGTGGTGGCTCGCTGCCGGCGCCATAGGCTGAGGCCAACGAGTAGACTCACGACGAGGCACACTTCTGTGCTTAGGAGCGCTATGGGCTGGGTTTGTAGTAGTAATACGGCGGGGCCAAGGACAAGTGCATGCAGAGCAAGCAGGTAAATGAGCAGCAGGCGGTGGCTCATGGCTGCGGGGTGCCGGGCGAGCTTATGTCGTCTAGGAGGCGATCGGGGTGTTGGCTCTGGTGGCGAATAGCGAGGACTTCCACGGATTTAGCTTCATTATCTACCCAATAGGCGACGTTGTGATGATAGACAAGTGCTACACGCGCATCATCAATAGACATGAAAGGTGGATAGCGCTTTGGATTTTTGGCTACTTCCACCTTGAAGTGTGATAAAGCGTTGGCAAACTGACGTGCACTTGCCGCTGAGATATGTTCACTTTGCCACTCAAGTATAGTTGCAATCTGGTCGAGGGCTAGTGCAGAGAGGATAACAGTATACCTCATAGAAACTTACTCAATACCGTCCGTTCGAGGGTCTCCCAGGTCACAAATTCCCCCCGCTCAATCTCTGCCTTCCCAGCCTTGATCTCGGCAATCCATTCTTCGTCTGTGAAGACGCCTGGACGAGGAGTTTTTGGCTTATCAGAAGTGGAAGTAGCTACAGAGGGGTTTGGAGCTGGCGAGACATCCACGACAGCTTGGTTTTCCTCAGGCGCCGCGGCTGCTGAAGTGCTTTCAACTAGCGGCACACCAAACTGCTTGGCCACCGTAGCAAGCTCTTCCTCACTACGACTGTAGATATAAGCGACCAGCTGATCACGAATCTCCGCAACGCTGAGTTTTACATCCGGAGCGGTAGCAACTGAAGTTTCCATGGTGTCTAAGGTAAGGCTGCCGGGCTCATCTAGCTACTCAGCCCAAACTTCTCAATTCGCCTGTACAGCGCACTCCGCGTAATGCCCAAGTCCCGCGCTGCACCCGCAATTTGGCCTTCGTTGCGGGCGAGGGCGCGCTCTACGGCGGTGCGCTCGAGTTGCTCCAGGGAGAGGTCGTCGATGGTGGCGCCGAGGCCCGGGGTATCGTCGGCGCTTCGGTGTTGGTTGGCGAGGTGCTCGGCGGTGAGCTCGCCGGAGTGAAGGAGGGCGCTGCGCTCAAGGAGGTTTTTGAGCTCGCGGACGTTGCCCGGCCAAAGTTGGCGTAGCAGCCACTCCTCAGCGTCGGGTTTTAGCGAAAGCGAAGGCCTGTCAAAGCGGATTGCAGCTTTCGCCAAAACCTCCTCTGCAAGCAGCACCACATCCCGCCCACGGCGGCGCAAGGGCGGCAATTCAACTTCGATGAGGTTGATGCGGTAGTACAAATCTTCGCGAAACGTGCCCGCCGCAATCATCCCCCTGAGGTCGCGGTGCGTTGCACAAATTACCCTAACGTCGGTGCGGCGGGGTCGGCTTTCGCCCAAAACCTCATACGTATGTTCCTGCAGCACGCGCAGCAGCTTCACCTGACTCGTGGCCGGGGTGTCGCCTATCTCATCGAGGAAGATTGTGCCACCCTCCGCCAGTGCAAACCGCCCCTGCCTATCTGTGCGCGCATCGGTAAACGCGCCGGCCTTGTGACCAAATAACTCGCTTTCAAACAGCGCCTCGGGAATGCCGCCGAGGTTGACGCGCACAAACGGCCGGTCGGCACGTGGACTCGCGGCGTGCAGGGCCTCAGCAACGAGTTCCTTGCCCGTGCCGCTTTCACCCGTAATCAGCACGCTGGCATCGGTGGTAGCTACGCGGCGGGCTAAGTCAAGTGGCTCGTGCAGCCGCGGCGACTCCCCGATAATTGCCTCAAAACCGCCGGCCTCCCGGCTGTTTCGATTGCCATCACTGCCAGGTTTTGCCTCGAGCGCAAGTATCCCCCGTATGCTACCCAGTAGCGCTGCATTGTCCCAAGGTTTGGCCACAAAGTCCCGCGCTCCCGCCTTCATTCCCTCCACCGCCAGCTGCACCGTCGCCCACCCGGTGATGAGGATGACGGGGAGTTTTGGCGCAAGCTGACGTATCGTGTGGAGCGCCTCCAGCCCAGCCCGCCCCGTGGTGGTGATGGTAAAGTTCATGTCGAGCAACACCAAGTCAGCTTTCGCCAAAACCTCCTCCATCTCCCTCGGATGATGCACCACACTCACGCCAAAACCCGCCCGCCGGAGCAGCAGGGAGAGTGAGGCGGTGACGGAGCGATCGTCGTCTATAAGGAGGATGCTGGGCATGCTGGTTTTGGTTATTGGGTTAATTGGTTATTAGGTTGTTGGATGGCTGTACTTGGTGGCTATACTGGATGGCTGTGCTGCGGGGCTGTACGGGGCCTGCCAGCAGAGCGTCGTGCTACCCAATAACCGGATAACCAAACGGCGTAGAGAGAGGCCAACCCAATAACCAAACGGCGGCATGAAGGGTCAACCAAACAGCATCCAGAAAGGCCAACCCAATAACCGCTCTCCCCTCAATCCTCCCGCAGCGCCACCGCCGGATGAATCCGTGCCGCTTGGCCACTCGGAATGAGGGCGCAGAGTACGACGATGAGCATGATGAGAGCGGCGGCGGCGAGGCCACCGTACCAGAAAAACTTGGTTTCTACGGGGAGCAAGTCCAGCATCGGAATTTGGACGGCGACGATTGAGCCCAGCGCGATGCCGAGCAGCGCGATGAGCACCACTTCGAGCGTAAACTGGGTGGTGATGCTGCCGCCGGTGGCGCCGAGTGCTTTGCGCAGACCAATCTCCCCGCGCCGCTTAGCAATCGCGTTGATGAGAATGCCAAAGAGGCCCAGCGCTACATTAGCAATGAGGAAGGCGCAGATGGAAAGTAGCGCGATGATGGGCACCCAGGCGGTACGGGAAGTGCGCTCACGACGCAGTTCGAGTGCTTCTACAGTGGACTCTCGGCCTTTCGTGACCTCGGATATGCGATTGTAGATGTCCTCCTCGATGCTAGAGGGTGTGCCTGGGGTGGTGCGGATGAGGAGGTTGGTTAAATTGAAACTACCGTCATCCCAGCCTGGAGGCATCTCAGGAATAAAGGTAAGTGCTTCTTCTGGCGCAAATTCTCCGTAATATTTGAAATGATCTACCACACCGACAATTGTGGTAGTCTGACCATACCATTCAAACGCCGAATCGAGTGGGTTGCCGTGGGGAAAGTTTCCATCGAGAAACTCTTGAGTCACCACAACTGCCCATTTCCCGCCAAGTGTATCCTCAGGTGTATACCACCGTCCTTGCGTAATTGTCAGATTAGCAGCCTCTGGGAAGTACTCATCGGCCATAAAGTTTCTGGTCCAAACATTTACACCATTAATGTCGGTGCCGTATCCCCAGTTGCTATTGTTAAATGGTTCAATGTTAGAGAGCATACCCACAGCCTCTATGCCAGCAAGTGAGGCCACTTCCGCTCGTACTCGCCGGTGGAGATCTGCCACTGCAGCCGAATCTACACTTTCGGGTAAGTCGACTCTTGCAAGGTAACTATGAGCTACATTAAACCCGAGCGGTGTAGAGTATAGACTAAAGTTTGACCCCACAAAACTAAATACTCCAAACAGTACGATAAAAGCAAGGAATATCTGTAAGGTCAGTAACACACCCGAGCGTCGGGTATTCCAAAGTAAAGTGGTGATGTGCTTGAGCATGG